>JAJIZL010026807.1:0-11631 GCA_023969395.1 Amblyomma maculatum | reverse complement strand
CCATCTATCCATCTATCTATCTATCTATCTATCTATCTATCTATCTATCTATCTATCTATCTATCTATCTATCTATCTATCTATCTATCTATCTATCTATCTATCTATCTATCTATCTATCTATCTATCTATCTATCTATCTATCTATATATCTATCTATCTATCTATCTCAGACCTGTTTTTTTACAACAAAGTTCACCAGTGTTTTATTGCACTTCATGCTGTACTCCTCTTGACAGAACGACGATGCCGCGGTAACAAAGCAACGCTCAAAACGCGCCTCAAAACTCAGGTCACTGAGGTCCGTCGCTTCATGCAGTATGCGCACCAGCAGCAACGAGAGGCGGCGGTGTCGCACAACGCACCGCCAGGGATTGTCGCCTCATGCGATTAACAAAATTTGTTAGCTTTTATTTTCTCTATTACGGGCATTAACTTAACGAAATGAGCTTCATAGAGTAGCCACTCTGAAAATATCTTGCGCACAATAAAAGACCTCGTTGGCACTGATCTTTTACAAGACGGTCGCCGCGGTGCACTTATGAATGCATTGCCCTTGTACACGCTTTCCCAAGATTTTAACACGAGATGAGGCTCGAAATGCTTTTTGTATACAAAGTCTGAAGGTTGGAGTAAACAATCCTTAGGTGAGATGGCAATGTTTCAAACCTTCAAACGGTCTTCAACCGTTGGTGCCGAAAACAGCGTCAACATCATTTCACGACCTGTTGCCTGTAATGCATCGTGGGGCAAAGCACTTTCATCTCGTCTTCGACGCCCTGGAGCACTGGCAAGAGCCACCATACACACCATCAATTAAAGCGCAATTATGTTTGAGCAAAAAAAAAAACAACATTATAGGCTGAATTATAACACTGCTTCGAACAGAACTTGCGTTTAACGGCGCGTTCACTACACGCACACGACAGCGGTGCAGCGGTAGAGCGCCCACTTGGGATGGATGGATGGCGGGAATATAAGAGCGTCCCCTTTGGAACTGGGCGGTGGCAGTAGCTATCATGCTCATTTTTCTCCCCTATCTTAATTATGGTTTTGGTTAACTCTACCATCGCTCTATTTATTGAATTTTCCTTTTACATTATTAACATTATGTCACTTTTCTGCTTTTAGGCCACCAATCTTCCAGTCATGTTTTGCTAGCGTCCACCGCCGGTTCATTCAACCGTCCACTGATATCTCTAAACCCCAGAGCTTCAGGAAGAGGGACTTCGCCTGCATCGACTTCTGGATGGATACCATTACATTCGAGTATAATATGGTCAATTGTTTCACTGGAGTTACCACATACAGCACATGCGTCATCTTCATTGTTAAATTTCTTTTTGTAGCTGTGTGTTCTAAGACACCCTGATCTAGCTTCAAAAAGTAGGACAAGCTGCGTCTTGTGTTATCAAAGAAAGCTTCCTTCCTGATATGCCTTTTCCACTTTCGGTATAATTCCAAACTCTGTTTCATTTCCATTGAATTTTGCCAATTTTTACCATCTATGTTTTTCACCTGTTGCTTAACGCTATTTATTTCTTCATCCTTGTGACCAGCATACTTACTGGTTAGTTTCCAGTTCTTTTCCGCCACTGTGAGTCAATGCTATTTAGTTATAGGTATTTAAATACTTTAGCTGCCTGTCTGTTACTGTTGAATTTTCTCAGGCGTTCCTCATATAATATTTTACTCTGAGCTGCCCGTACTTCGAAAGATATCCAGCCCATATCTCCCTGTACCGCCTAATTTGTGGTTTTGCCGTGGGCCCCTAGTGCTAATCGTCCGACGGCTCTCTGATTTATTTCTAATGTCGACTGTACCTCTGATTTTAGGCACAAAACCGCATTGCCGAAAGTAAGCACGGGCACCATAATTCGTTTCCAAATACCCCTCAACACCTCATACCTGTTGTATGCCCACCATGCCCTATGCTTCATTATTCCGGCATTTCTTCGCCCTTTGGCCTTAAGTGATTGCTCATACTTTCCAATGTATGCCAATGCTTCGTTTACCCGTACTCCGAGATATTTATATTCTGCTACTTTGGGTATTTCATGGCCTTGTAATTTAAGATCCTGATCAGTTGAGCCGTTGAAAATCATTAAACCCGACTTAACTGCGCGGAAAACTGGAGCCTAGAGCGTCCCCTTCAGCTCCGCGATACTTAATTAGAGTTTGCAATTCTTCCAGACTCTAAGCTAGTAGCACAATATCGTCTGCATACATCAAACCCTAAAGGCGCTGCTCTACCGCCTTTCCACCTAATCTATAGAGCAAGTTAAAACCTAGGTTACTTTCTTGTATCTGCCGTTCCAGGTTTATCATATAAAGCATGAACAGCAGTGGTGATAGAGGACAACCTTGTCTTAATCCTTTGCATACCTTGACAGCTTCCGTACTTCTTATCCCTTCCCATGTAATTTATACTTTGTTATCCCAGGATATTTCCTGTAGGAACTCTGTTATCTCATAACCGATATCTTCTTATTTTAATATGTTCCACAAGTGTCCCTTGCTTACGTTGTCGTACGCCCCGTTTATGTCCAGGAAGGCCAAATACAAAGGTCTATTTTCCACTCTAGATATTTCGATGCATTGGGTAAGCACGAACAGGCTATCATCTAAGCGCCTGCCATTTCTAAAGCCCTTCTGAAGTTCTCCGAGTATCTTGTTACTTTCTACCCATGCTTGCACCTTTAATTTCACTGCCTGCATGGCTAACCTGTATGTTATGGTAATCGGCCTGGAGGATTTCATGTGCATCCTTTCTTCTTTCCCTGTATAAATCAAATTCATTTTAATCCGCCGCCAGCTGTCCGGAATTTGATTATTTGTTATGACTGTTTCCAAAGCTTTCAACAACGTTTTCTTACTTCTTGGAACAAATTTATTATTCAGCTTGATCGGAATTCCATCTATTTCTGTAGATGTGTTTTTAGGAATATTTTTTTCTGCCTTTTTCCAGTTTAGATTGGTCAGTTCTAAGCCGCTTTGTATTCTGCTACCTTGTGTTGCTTTCTGATTTGCAGAGATTACCCTATTGTCGTTCCTAAATGACTCGGCTATAATTGATGTAATTTAGTTTACTGCGTTGTCTCCCTTTAAACAATTTCTCTTGGCCCGCATGTCTGCGTCGCCGCCTGTCGCAAGCAAGCGGAACTGCGTTGCTAATGACGCAACATTCGAAGTACGGGACAAGCGACGCTGTTGATACACGCCGCACACCTGCAGCGTTGTTTGTCGCTGTTGTGAAAGGAAGTGAACATATGACACATCAAGTCAGAAATAAGCGATCACAATTTACGGTATCCATTTTCAGAAAATTATGCGCTGCACTGCTACATCGCTCCTTTGCTCGGTAATCACATTGCTCTGGTAGAGAAACAGAGCTCTAATGTGATGAAAACTGACTACTTGCGCACAGTGCCGGCAGAAGCAGCGTCATTCAGCTGATCATTTTTTGTCGTTTTAATCTGCGGTTGAAGCGAAGAAATATTTTAAAGTACTGGGCAAGGTGGTTCCTTCTTGCGCACTGACAACTATCATTGCCATTCGAGCTTCTTGTGGGTGTGCATATTTCCGCGTAGATTTCCTACGTCAGCAGATCATGGTATGCATGGTATTTGTTTTCTCGGTCACTTAAATTGCTGCTCAAATTGCCTAATGCAAGTCATAACGCGTACCGCTGCGCGCTGCAGCAGAAACAATTATTGTGGCGCATCAATGCCTTCAACAAGAAGAAATTTGTAACCCCCCTCCCCCCCCTTTCGGACGAACATTCCTTGCATTGGATAGGTAGTGATCTGCGATGAAGCCAGTATATTTTCAATCCCCCCATATATCACACTTTGTTAGCTTCAGAGGTGATAACGATCAGAACATAAAATTTAATTAGCACCACTTCTTTGGCCGCAACTCACGGAACTCTCCAACTTCACATAGGTGGAATCTTGCTCGATGAAACGCATGTTGCATGCACAAGACTGACCACTCACTTCTTTACACACTAGCAATTTGTTTAACCAAGCTTCATTCAGCTAATTTTTAAATAAACTAAAGCAACAGCGATGACGCAAAGTGAAAGTGTGTGATGCTAGCTCATGTTAAAAAGCAAACCTGCAGAAAAAAAAACTCGACTTTTGGATTGCAAAATCAAGAAATTCAATCCATCGACTGCTTCAGCAGCAGTAATGAGAGTCACGTGATCCCGCCAGCTCCCCTAGGTCGATACTAGCGCCGCCTGTTCCAGTGGTGGAGCTCGTGCCCGAAAGGTAAGTTCTGCGTTGTAGACAGAACAGCCGAGTAAAAGATAACGCAACGGTCTTATGTGCTCTCTAACACGAGGGCATACTGACACGTACCTTCTACAATCCTGCGAAATAAAAACAGTACCATTAACGGGATAAAATAGCATCACAGCTGCCAATGAAACGAATGGTCGTAAGAGCAAGAACAATCGCCATAAAAATGGTGCTATAAATGCAGTAAAAGAAAATAAGTAAATAGAATTACAGATGCATAATGATAACCCAGTTGTAGTTAGGCTACGTGAAAAGCAGAGGTTGTTAACGTTTGTTGTTTACAAACCTAAGCCACAAATATTTACAAAATTCAAAATAAATATATCTGGCCCAAATATTCCAGTCAAATGATTAACGCCACTTTTAACGAGGAACACTGAACAACATCACAAAAATGAATGCCGGGCGTAGCCGCATAGGTTAACGAACAGAGAAATGAATTTATATTAGAGGGCAACAGTGATTTGTACGGAAAACGTAAACTACGACTGTACCCATACATAGCGTCAATACCGTTATTCATAGGATTTCTGAATTCAGCCGAAATAAAGACGTGTGACGGTGTTTACCTCCCATGGTCTATCACAGTCTTCGTGACAGGTCCAGTGGATATAAATTACGTTCACAGTATAAAGATTGAAATATTTTGCAGCGGGAACATTGCGTAAATGCATGTAATTGATAAGGCCAGCACAAATTAGTATAATGCATAAACAGCCACCGGGGAAGTAAGAAGCAAAAAGTATTGTTGGTCGAAAGGGATTTTCTCTCTTCATAGCTAAAAACTGGGTCTGAAATCTGCTGTGTCTTGTGACATAGCCGCGTCTCTCCTAGCGGTGACACAAGCTGCTTCCTGGCGTTAGCTCACCAGTGTTGATAAAGGGCTTCGCTGTGCCGTATCGGTTTCAACACACTTGCAACTGCATCCGCTGTTAACGTTACTGGCCTCGTCCGTCCCAGCCCCTCGCATTACTCAGGGATCGGCGCTCTAAACCCCTGGTATATTGCGGTTGGTTTGGTCTCGAAACTCCTTCGCCAAAACGCTCGAGCTTAAACATTGGCGCTCTTTACAAACTGCTGCAGTTTTAGCGCACACTCGCTACGATTGATACACCCTACGCATTTTAGTTTTGAAACTTTGAAGCAAAGCTCGAACGAGTCGAGTCAAAGGCATTGACTGGCATCTGCAAGCGCCATAGAGGAGATGTGCGTGCGTGTAGCAAAGTTTCTGTGCGCTGGCCTGGTTCTTATCGCTTGCTTATTCTACATGGGCGATAGACTTTGGGCAGAATGTGAAGGTGAGTGGAATTTCAGATTTTTTTTGATGTTATTTACAATTTTGTGCATCTCACAGTGTTCAAGAATATACTGAATTGAAGAGCCTCATTAAACCATTAGCCTGGTAGCTTGAAAATATACTCATAGTCACGTTTCTGGAAACCACACTTGAGACGCTATATTTACGTGACATAACTACTTTGCTTCAGTATAATGTGCGTCGATTTTACTCGAATTATGTCTACGCTTTCACATTACGTTACGATGACGGCAGCCTCTAGTACGTACGACTACAAGGGCAGGACTGGGTCGCTCAGGGAAGCCTGACTTGGCGCTACTCTGGAAAGCAGGTTACCGTTCATGCCAACACTGATGGTGTTGTCGCACCAAACGAGCGATTTCACCTTTTGGCCTTTCACTACGTATAAATGATAGAAACCTTTCTGAGAGAGCTGATAATGACGACATCCCAAGCGTTAGCATCAACAGTGGCAGTGGAAGCAAACAAGGCAGGTAATATTTTGAATTTCCTTGAAAAACGAATATTTATTTGTTAAGCTCCTGACACAGCATTATGCGGTATATTTCTCCTAGCTTCATTTTCTTTTCGTCTTGAGCACAAAACCTTCGGACGGTGGTTAACGATTGCCAATGAAGCTTCGTCAAAGGTTTCGGCAGAATGAGAGGAAGATAATCCTAATAATCATGCCCTGTGAGACATGTATGAAAACAATTGGATTGAAAGTTATATGATCATGTTGTTAGGGTATTATTCAAAATATTTCCGCTGGCGAAACACAGATACTTATTTTCCTGGCATAACGTACCGTGCATTCTAATATAAAAAGTTGAAAAATGCTGAAGAAACGGTTTTTTTGGTCGTAATAGAAATAACTAATGCTTTTTGACTATAGTTACAGCAGGAATTGCGTAGTAACACCATAATTTCTAGTAGCTGCGAATGAACAAAAATCGGACAGAACATGAGAGAAGAAAAACTAGTAGAGAAAAAACTATAGGTCTGAAAAAATGTTATGCAAACTAGGAATACTTGGGGTTACAACAAAACTACCAAATAGTTTGCCCGATTATTACATGGTTCTGTTGCTTGCTTGTTTTGCGATCCGGAAATGCCACCAGATATAAATTGGAACCTTGCTGCTAACTAATTATTCTGTGCAGTCAGACTGCTCTAAATATTATAAATGAGGAGCATAAAAGGCAAAAAAGATAAAAGAGAAGAATCACTGTTTTAGTGAGGTAAAGACACAATTTTATGTTTGGCTTTTTGCCATCTTGGTTAGAATTTACTTGCCACCTCATCAATATGGGTGATTTGTATTGATTCAATATTTTCTTTGTGTAAAGAAAATGCTTACGTCGGTCTCTAATGTCCTGCCCTACACAGCCAACAAAGAAGCCGGCTTATAACCTATGGCGCTTGAAACTGTGTTCCAATATTGTGAATAATGTCCACAATGCTCATGAAAATGTACAGTCGTGAGCAGCCTTGTCTAGAGCGCGCCGACAGGGCTCTGTGGAGCAAGTCAGTGACATCTAACGTTAGGCTCTGGGTTTGGGCTATGCGTCCCGTGCGCATGCGCGGCAAATAGGAAGGATGCCTGCTCATCACTTCAACATCCAACCCCTGCCTTGCGAACACTTTTCTTGCCGCTAGGGTCGTATTGACTGCATTTGTGATAGGATGCCTCGATGCGCGCCCGCTCTCCGCATCGAGGCACCATAATTTGTGAGGTTGTAACGGTCCCCAGAGCGTCGCGATGACGCCGTGTTTCTCGAGTGCAACGAGACGACCAGGCAAAAAAGCGCGACTGATAGCGGAATAATGCGCGTTCTTGCATACGAACCACTCATCGCTGCTGTACCTCATCGTGGAGGAAATCAAGTTCTATATCTACAGCGATGCAAACTGCTGTGTCCCGTATAGCTTATAACTCGGCCCAAAAACACGCCATCAAACGAGACGCCTGAAACGTGCGTGGTCGTAACCGTATACGGACAGGACGAAAACAAACACCTAACAGCCAACTAGGCCCAATTCTCGCACTATTTGCTATGGTGCTTGAAGCGCGCGATTATCCGCTATCACTTGCAATTGCTTTTGAACCTAGCGATAACCCGATATCACATTCCACTTGCCTAGCCGCTTCGTGATTCGCGCGAAACACGTTGGTTTACAGACCGCTGTTACATATCATTAAGCCTGTACCTGGCGGAATGAAGCGCAAGCACTGGATGGAAATGTGTCCGGGAACCCACGAGCAGGCACTGCTTTATTTTGGCCGCGCATGCGCATGGGACACATAACTCGAACTCAGAGCCTATCGTTAGATGGCGCTGACTTGCTCCGCGGAACACTGTCGGCGCACTCTAGACAAGGCTGCTCACGACTGTACGGGGTTGCTTTTAGCTTTGAACCAAATTATATGCGTAAGTGAGCAGAAGGTGCTCAACCATTGCGAATAAACAAAATATTAGCCGTATTTGATAGCGTCAAAGCTCTATCCGCACAAACATCATTCCTTCTCATATAGAATGCGATTATGTTATTATAGGAATTACATTTTTTAGTACTGAATACAATGTTTAATGGCACGTATCGACATTTCGATTCCGGATCTTAGGAGTCTTGTAGACACATACAATGAAGCAATTGTTTTATCGCTTTAAACATATGCATTTGGGATATCATTCGTAATGAAGGAAATTCTACTATAGGACAGCGTAGTACCACTTTAAATTGCATCTTCTCAGCAAGACTCATGAAAACATATTTGAGCGTATATGGCGCAGTGCAAACAAGCGTCAAAGGCATACTCAGTTTTGTAGAACGTGCGTAGATAAATGATTTTCGAAAACACAAAAATCTCAGCTTTCTCCGCAGGACGCCTTAAGAAACGTAGGCCTAGCGTTGATGTGTAACCAGCCTAATATGTCACTAATATGAACACTAGATTAAACTACTTCCCTGATGTAGAATAACAATGTGATCGTAATTAATTGTGAGGTATACATACCACATAATCAGCGAGCGCCACAACCGTTGCAGCAAAATATTCATATTACGGATATGTTGCTTAAGAGTCTGCTGCAACATGAACTGATGTTTTCATTTGGAGTACTAGGACAAAGAAGTCACTCACTGACCCCCCTACACTGAACTGCTAGCGAGCATTGGGCTCAAGCACTGTCGTAGGTGTTTGCGGTTTATTCATACGGTGTAATTCACATTTTATTATTAAACTGTTGACACGCAAAAATTAAAATAAATAAATATGAGAGAAAGTGCGCTCCTAACCAGAATGTATCGCAGGAAAAAACCAATTGAAAATAAAGAGAAAGGCAGACATACGCCCAATAGTAAATGTAGAAGACAAGAATTACAGAAAAAATAACAAAAACACACGACACAAATAACAAAATTAGGCAGACGCCCCTTAACGCTAATTACTTGAAGAGATGGACAAGCAAAAATAAAACTGGATCCAGTGGGCCCAAAACTCTCAGATGTGCTCGCATAAGGCCAGGCGGAATGATGGTGCGGCGAACGGTGGAAGGAAAATAAGTGAAAAGAATGCGACATGAATAGAAACAAAAAAGGGAAGAATAAACAGGTTGAATAAAGCGGACACTCATTACTGAGAGTGAAAAAGGAAAATGTTGACGAAAGAAAAGTAAGCTCCACAAGCGACTCAAGATCGACGAAAGTGTAGAACGGTTCCGAAATTTTGACCTCTTATGTTTCTTTAAGGTGCACTAACATAGCATTCTACAGAGACGCGCCTTTTTTGAAGCTCATTCATATGCGGGTGCAATTAAGCAGATGTGATTAGGATGGCGACCGTATGTACTGAGCTGTGAGTGAACCATACAGCAGTCTGGAATATCCACTGCGGTCGGGATTTAAACCAGGTCCAGGGGGCGTATGTATCAAGAAATATCCTACCTTTGCCGAACTTAAACCACCAAGGGTGATGTTAACTATTGCCGTCTTCTGGCATATAATTACTTGGGCCTTCTTTGTCAGGCAGAAAACGCAAAGCGGCATTCACCCGGCCTTCTGGCATACCGCAAAAAGTTGTGACTGGAGCAAAAAAAAAAAAATAAGTGGCAGCTGCTGTTAATTGACTTGAATTGCGAAGAAAGCTTCTTGACGGGCCGAAAGCCAAATGAAGTGAAAAATGAATTTCATTCATCTCGTGGCTGCCACTCAATGCTAAATTCTGCGCCTTTTTTAGGTACTGTTCTACAGTCTCCCAAAGACGTCACCGTGGCCTGGACATCAGCCTCACGAACGCAGATAGAGTGGACTCCATCTCAATATGTAGCGGAAAACACCGTCACCTATTCAGTCAGCATCTGTGAAGCGTACGATGAATTTATCACCCACAGCAGAAAGGGCAGTTGCAGGAATTACGATACAACTGCCGTCCGGGTAGTTTTTGAAAGCCAGCTACACGCCTCATATATTGTTGTGGTAACAGCAACCTCACAGTGCGGACGCAACGTGGTGAGAAGTGACCCAACGGTCGTGCAACTACGTACACCCTCGGAGCGTAAGTTTCTGCCTCCGTAAGTTTAGAAACTCCAAAATGCCGTGTATGTACATATATGTAGGCTGATTGCAGAAACGCTTTCGCTGTATGTCGAGCCGCATTTATTCCGTATCTAGAGCGTACTGAAATACTTCCCAGTTCCCAAAAGCTGTAGCCTCATTGTCAAGCGGGAGCTGCCGCTAAATGTGTATCGGACCTTTCTTTGAACACCGGTGTTGTATCAGGTAAAGAAGTTGTGAGGGAATGAGAAACTCATGCCACGTCAGCAGAAGAAAGGAGATCGCTAGCATTTGAGGCGCAGCGCGCCAATACGATAGCAGCAGAGAGCTCGAACTGCAGGATTGTCGAAACGGTTGTAATTTCGACGCCTTGATGAAGGGGGGAAATGAAAAAAAAATTGTTTTCTGGAAATCAAAACTTTAGCTTCTCTTCAGGCCTTGGTGAATGACCATTCTGCTACGTGAAAGAGTGCAGGCGTTCAACACGGCTTAATCTACTGTGTCGATCGAAAGCCCGGTTAAGTTTTCCTTCACTATTAAATATTAGCGACAAGACAAGGAGCTGGCGCGCGGAGCGTCAAGGTAATACTAGCGTTATTGCGGTTTGGCGGTCAAATCAGCTAGCCCGTTAAGGATGGGCATGGGAGAATTAGAGCTGTCGCTCTGAAAGATAGGAAGCCGGGATGGAAAGAAGATTGAGCCACACTGCTTGAGCGACGAACGCAGGCTGGACGGTGCTAGCAAAAAGCGAGAAAAAATGGCTGCAGTTAAACCTTCCCTGAACCAAGTTTCCCTTCCGGAAGCGAAAGCCTGCAGCTGCTTCGATTTTGCCTCGCTTCCACGCTTGATAAACTTTTTGACAATGTCTCGTTCTCTGATGTTCTCGGTAGCCTGTTTGGCACGGTTGCGGTTGTATTTGTAGGGCATATTTACCCGAGAAAAATGAAATAGCGGAGTAGATGGAATTTCACGAAGATTATAATTTTCGTTGCCCAGCGCGAGATCGCTTGCAGTTGGAAGTTGATGAAGACGACAATGTTCACTGCCCAGTGCTAGAATAAGGCGGATCTAGGCGAAACTTGTATGAATACAGTAGAGCTAGTTATAAAATGAATGCGGCTTTGAAAACCAAAACTTGCAGGAGCTCTCCCATAATCACTGGGTACATTAACTATGATGTTAGGCAAAACGAAGTGGGTGCGGGTGGCAAATTAATTCTTGAGTGAAATGATTTGTCGACGGACATGTTGAGCAGCAACATGTTTGAATGCTATTTAAATTGACCGAATGTTTTCAAAAGGTTTCTGCCAAGCCGTGTATATGACTTTGTTTAACATACAAATGAATGTAAAAATATAATTATCAGTGGTACAAGTGCCGCGCGACTGGTGGCGAAGGCTTTGCTCAAAACGCTTCCTGCCTAGCAACTTTCTATGAGGAAATAAAGGCGTGGCGAATAGATTTCTCAATAGA
>JAJIZL010026806.1:0-26306 GCA_023969395.1 Amblyomma maculatum | reverse complement strand
TCCGGTTAAAAGGAGCACGCGTGTACCTATCGGTGAATAAAAGATAAAAACACCAACTGCGTCCATCTCTTCGAAGTTGCATGCAAGTAGCTCCTCAGGCCACAGAAGAAATCCATTAAAAACCTGACCTAACACCTTCGAGGTGGAGTTTGTGTTTCCCAAAATTTATTAATTTTTTGTTGCAACCATGTAGGGCACCAGGTCGGTAAGGAGGCGCGTTGCTTTATTGATCACATGCTACAAAATGATTATGGTTAGAATAATATTTGGTGCCACAAATCTTTTATCCTCTCCAGCATTACAGCTTTCTCTTTTATAGAATCAGTAATCAACAATACGTTTTCTTAACCTCAACCACTCTTGATGAACATGCTTTTGCATGATGTCCAAGCGTAGATTTTCCTCACTTACTTGGTAAACATTTTGGCGCACAGCTCTAACGACAGCGAAGAGCGGATCCGACGTTAAAGTGAGGAACGTGGTATAAACAGGCCAAAGTTAAAACCATGTTTTTCAGCTTTTTGCAAATTATTGGGCTTCTATTCAATATTTAAGAGCACGAAAGAACGAGAACGTTAACACATACAACACGAGCGCTGACTTTCAACTAAACATTTATTATCACGAATGAAACTTATACATAATCCAACTGTCATTGTCAGTGTCACTGATTAACGGTGAAATTGCCTTTCTTGATTTGTTGCAAGAAGCTTAAGACTAGGATAAGTGATTTTTGTTTTGCGTTCGTCTATTTTTGTGGGATTATTTATAAGTGTCCTTCGTGATAGTAAATGTTTAGCTGAAAGTCAGCGCTCGACTTGTTGCGTGTGCTAACGTTTTTCGTGCTGTTAAATTATGGATAGCAACCACCTCGCCCAGCTTTCTGTTCTTCATGGGCTTGTGGCCGCAAAAAGCGGCGTTCAAAGGTACAAAGCCGGCCAGTGAATGGCGGCATCAGCGGCACGTTGCGGCATGGAAACATAAAGCTTGCTCCCTGCACCCATTTGCAGAATGCAGCAGCCGAGGCACATGAGGTGTGGCTTGGAGACAAAAAGACGCCGTCGGTGGGCCATGTCTTTGTGTCCTTTTCGGTGAGGGCCAGAATGAACAAGGAACTTCGGGTATCTATTCTGGGAAAATTCCTCAGAAGACCTGTTTTCCTGTCTCAACGGCAGCTGCAAAGGACAGATGGTTCATTCTATGTTGACCAGGCTTTTGACCCCAGCACTCTTTGTGGGTGTAATAAATGAATCACCTTGGGCCAAAGGCGTCCAAACAATGTGCCTGCAAAGGTTGGAGACGTTAGCGCAGACGTGAAAGCAAACTTGTCTTCATAACGTAATGCCAACTCAGAAATTTGAATAGAAAAGGCGATTCAATTCAGACCTATTTTTGGGGTGGAATAGTGTTATTTTCCTTTTCCAATCCGTTTACGATAGCAAGCAACGAATACATACATTCGTGATCGCGCGTGCGCAAAGCTTTTTCAATAAAGTACTATGATTGCAATTGAAATCTTATTAACAACCATAAAAGCAAGACAGGCCCATAAATATTAGATCAATCTAAAGTAGCTACCACAAGCTACTTTAGAATGGAAAAGGGCGTCCAATGGAAAGGGCGACCCGCGATATGTGATTTTTGTTGTATGGGAGCCACACATAGAACGGCTTTTAATTGTTCTTTTCTATTTCTTCTATTTTCTATTTCTGTGTCAAAGTCAACTGATGGACGAAAGTTGTACTAAGCTCAGCAATGCACCCGGATGTTTTAGGGAACGATTAGCCGCTTTATTAAACAATGCGATATCTTAACAGACCAATTAGATGGTCTCTATATATTCTCGAGATGTCGCAAAACCGCGACTTTTCAAGAATGGTCACTTGAGATTTGACGACACAAAACCAGCCGATAACGTACTACTCGTCCTGGTCATGTCATCTTACACCATCATCAGCCGTCTACGAATAGAGATGTTTCGTATCCGAGTTGACAGGTGGCAGAGGGAGAGGGGAGGGGGGGGGACGTGATATGGTTCTGGAAGGTTATGACGTCATCAACATGGTCGCTACATGAGCACATTGCTTCACAAAGTAACTCTGAAGAAACCGTATTCCGTAGGACAACAAAACCGCTGCCTTCAGTCGCCCGAGTAGGGTGCTCTCTCTCTACACCAAGTAGGTCTAGCTTAGTTGCGGCCATATTTCAGAGGCATTGCGAGAACGCCTCACACCGCAGTGGACAGACGGGAGATATTGCATGAAATTGGCACATGACGGCGCTAATACAGTGCACACAAAAGTTGAACAGGCATAGTTGCACTGAAAACAACTCTTTATTGGGCTGACTTGAGCAAGCAAAAATACGCGTGCCAACTTGGCAGTGGCAAGGGCAGCAAAAGTGCTCGCTGGTCGTCAACTACGAATGCCCGCTGCATTTGGCAACGCCAAATTTAAAATCAGCACCGAAACATCTAGATAAGCCAGCTTAGGGGTACTTGAAAAGTAACAATAACGGAAACTGCTGTACTAACCTGCAATCATGCGAGCTTAGTCTCGGAGCCTACCGTGATACAAAAAAGGGATAAAGCCGCGTACGTAATTTTAAGTTTAGTGCGGACGGCGGATTCGCTCCGTGTTGGCTATCCTTTTTTCTGCTCTATATCGCTCTGTCGACAAGAACGCTCGTCATCTCGGCTCAGTCGTGCTGCTGCTGTAAAGAAATATAAAATTCCACCTAAACTATCATGCTTCAAAGCGTTTAGCTTTTGATTGTAATTATGTGCAAATTACAAAAATTGCCTTCAAGAGTAAAGTATTGCCAGTTCTTGTCATAAAGAAAAAATGAAATAATATAATAAGGGATTGTTTTGGATAGCATAGCACCTCGCAAGAAAAACAAAATACAGGATAAAGAAAAAGTTCAACCATTACTTGCGTTCTACCATTACAAGGTATAGCGAATTTATTCCAATTTAAGCAACCATCAAAGCTGCAAATAAGAGATAGCGACTTTTTAGGCATTGAGATGGCTTCAGATATTGCATAAGTTGAAATTAACTAAATTCAGCAAATACTAAATCCAACATTTATTGCCTACGTCTTAAGTGGAAGCCATAATCTCTTCTGTAAAATTAAAGGATGAGTTCAATTGTATACTTATCTCTGTATATTTAACTTACATATTGTAATACAATTCAGTACATAATCATTAAAAACTAGTTAGGATTGTTTTAGGAGAAGTCGATAATTAACAGTCAAGCGGCAGTGTGTTAAAATTGAGTCAAATTTGTCCATTTTTGGGAAATTTCGAATTCTGGCCGGTTGCCAAATGATATGCAGAAAGAAAAACGAGTTCTGAGCTACCAATTTTTGCAGAAATGGAGAACTAGGCCATGATAATATACAGAAAATATTTCAGGGAAACACTTTATTAAGTTGGGCTAGAATGTTGGGCTACAGATTGACAATTTTAATAGCAGCGCCCAGTTTTTTACTTATCTTTATATTTTTAAATAAAATAATGCAGCACATCTTTATGCTGAAATAGTCTTGAGATACATAGGACTCTTGAGGGGGATTTTCATAAAGATCTATAATGATATTTTGTTAAATTAGAATCAAATGTGCTTCTTTTTTTGGTGTTTTCGAATCTTGGCCGAATTTGATGCGTTGTGCAGAATATACCTATTGATCGAGAGCTCCCAATTTTGCCTGCAGTTAAGGACATAATCTGAATAAAAAACAGAAAAAATATAATGCTAGCAACACGATGCATCATGCGTGTATTTAATTTTCAAAAATGAACTTTTTTGTGGCTCGTTGCATTTGGGGGAATGTTTTGGATTTTTTTTGCTTATTCACCTACAAAACCATAACAGGTTTTTATTTATTGTCAGCAATGTGCATGGTGCATAGATTGAATACGTAAAAAGGAATGGATGACAGAATATGTTTCTACGCCAGCAACAGGTCTCTAAACGTGCAATTTCTTGAAACGGCAAAAACGGTGTTTCCCACCTGCAGTGACATACTGATATACGATTTCTCTCTTAGAAAAGTGAGAAAAGTAAGCCGTATATTATATATATATATATATATATATATATATATATATATATACTTTCGCCTCTTTCACCTGTACATACGCAGCATCGTCATCATTCCCATCATTCACCGGTGTTCACAAGATCACGCGCAGCGTTCCAGATTGTGGCTGAAATAAACACGTTTTTTCGAGCGGTGGCTCGCAATATATATATGTATATATATCGAAGAATACAGTACGAATCTTTTGCAGCTTTAATCTTTACCGGGTAGTCTTTCCGTTTTGGGCAACCACGCCTTAGCCGTAGGATGTTGCCGCCACAAAGTTTTTGGCTTAATACTCGGTTCGGTTGGATTAGCCTACTGCATTTCATTCTGTAGACAATGCATTCCATTTTTTGTTTCTAAGAACACCCAGAACACCTATCTATTTTTGGCAGAATCAACTAGCTCTGCAAACAGATAGTTGCTTTTTATACAGACGAAATTTGGCCTGTTTTCGTGAGATAGGTTTCCCAGAGCCAAGTATAACACCGCCAGGTGTTTAACACATGCTAGACCATCTACAAATGTTCAGTTGTTCTCGGGCTAATCACTGCATTAACCTTTTTACTGTACCCCTGTGTGAACGGAGTAACTGGAATGCGTGGACACGAGTGGCCTGGCCGCCTCAAACTGCGCGCGTAAAGTGAAGATGTAATTAGTAATGAAAAACACGCTTTTATAAGGGATATTTTAGTAATATGTTTAAAAAGAAAATTTTTTCCCAGATATTGTCCGGAAACGAAATCCTCGATAGCATGAATTACCTGTAACGAGCAGCCACCGTCTTTGATATTTTTTTGGCAATACTTTGAGTGGTCATGTGCTTACTGCTCTTATTTGGACGCTTAAATAATTATCTTATTTTCTGTGAAGCACTCAGTGCATTAAAGAACGGAGGTTTGCCAGATGTGAGCGAATTCGTGGGAATACATCGGCGCTTCCTGAGACGGGCATAGTGAGTGTCATTTTTATTAGTGGGATTTCTCCTCGTTCAGTTATCACACTATCGGTACACTTGTGGCCCAGCAAGACATGCCACGACTTCCGACCAGCTACCATATTTTATTGTAGTAAGATGGAGTATGGTATGGCATCCTCTATAAGTGCGATGAGCGGAGCCCGCGGCATTCGATTGCCTCGCTGCCCGTTTCATAATAGAGTTGTGTCCATGTCATAAGACGAGACCCCACGCTCCTCTCCACTGCAGGTGCACATTCCTAGCGAAGGCGTCTTCGTGACGTAATACCACGTAACTAGCTGCATCTCTTTGCTGCAAAGAAGTTTAAACCAAGCAAATTAACTGTGTACAGCCATGCTTAGCCTATGTTTTGCTCTTTATAACTAGGCTAGTGGCTGTTTTTCTTTAAGAAAATATTCACATGTCTTGAACTCGCCAGATAGATGACCATGAAAGTATCTCGCTTAAGCTATATTTAGGGTCCGTGGTTATGCGTGCTCCCGGTTCTCTTCAGTTTTACGCCATCTGCCGAAAAGCATGTCATCATTAAAGAACTTACCAGGTATAATTTGGATCTGGCCTCTTCTTACTTTATTGCGCACATTTTGACCCCTTACTTCATATTTCGTTGTGTAACAATATAAAACAAGTAGTAAGACAAGCTACACGTATTCATGCTTCATCTATTTCGTTCTTGACTTCATTTTGCGAGCTGTTCTCTTGAAACGTTTACTGTTTCGATCCATCGAGGAATGGCTGATCATGAGTTAATTCACTTTACATGCAATGTTTTGCTGACAAACGTGCCGGACCTACCAAACCGTACTTGTGAAAGATTTTTCGCTTGCTAGGGATTATAGCGTATTAGAGTATTTAGATCTGTGTCTTAGCAGCTTTGTTGAGATTGACCCGTCTCTTTTCTGGTCTAAATTTAAAAACATGTGCGCACATTGAATCAGTCAATTTTTTTCCACCAAGAACAAAACAGCGGCCAATAAATTCCGTGGATTACACGGGATAAACTGCACCTCAAAGGAAGATTCAAACGTTTAAGGCTCGTATTCCTCGCAGCATCATCGAAATTAATCAGCTTTCTTTAACTAACCTAGTTACAGCTGCTAAGCGACATTACATCGAAACCCTTTTGTCGAAGTTTGTCCATAAACCACGTCGAACGTTTTGAATTTTCTAGCAAACAAAACAGAAAATCCCTGCCTGCGGTAAGACACGAGGGCGCGCTGCTCAGAAAAGAGCTAATATTGCTGAAAAGTTTAATGCATATTTTCACAGTGTTTCCCAAACCCAGGGATAATTTTTAACCTCTGATCCTTCTTCCCAGCCTGTACATGATCTTATGTCACAACATGGTGTATTTGCAATACTATTGAAAGTCCTGGCCCTGATAGTACACCTAATTCATTCTTACATCGTCATGCTGAAATTATTTGGCACATTCTTAGCATCACTTTTCGAGCTTCTTTTTTGTCTTCAAGTCTACAATCATATTCAAGGGTGGCCGTGTGGTAACTGTACATAACAAAGGTGATGTCACATTGATTAGCAATTATCTCCCCACACCGCTGACATCATCATAATGCAAACGTCCTAAAGTTATTTTAGCCAAATACATAAAAACATTTCTTGACAACAGGAACATATATTATCGCCTTTCCAGCATAGATTCGGGAAAGCCTTTTTTCTGCTCACTCAACTCACAATCATATTTCACAATGTTTCCCAGATTCTTTACAATTGCGGATAAATAGACGTTATAATTCTCGCTTTTAAGAAAGCCTTTGACTTAATTCCACACAGTACACTTATTCATACGCTTGAAAGTACTGATATCCCTTCGTGCGCTATCAAATGAGATTCAGCTTATTATTCTCACCGATTTCATTATGTCAGTATTGATGGTCACTGTTCCAGACAACGTCCACTAAATTAAAGTGTCCCCCAAGGCAGTGTCTAAAGAAACTACTGGTTCTTGTCTATATCAATGACATTACCGGCATCATTAATACCCCAGTTCAAGTTACGTTGTTTGCCTTTGATTGTGTCTTGTGTAATAAATTTAACGTTCCAGGTGATTATGTTCTACCTAATTCTAACCTACATATGGTGCATAGTATTAGCAAATAGAGTGATAAATGAGGAATGAAACTAAATACTGACAAGACAGCACTTAAGCGATCATTAACACAAAGAATAGTCTGTTTTTCATACCTTCCCGCCCGGAACCTTTCCGAAGTAAAACAATACGAATGCCTCTGTGTAACACTAAAGAATACCCTTAGCTAGAATAAACACATTTACGTTGTATGCTCGTTTTCCTTTCGTAACCTTTGTTTATTAGACATAAGTTAGAACAAGCTCCTTCTGACAATAAACAGTTGGCATATATCCCCATTATTAGATTCACACTTGAGTATGCTTGCGCGCTTTGGGATTCGCATGCAAAAACTAATTTCAATGCTCTAGACAGAATTCAACGAAAAGCAGTTCGCTTTATAATTTCTATATATCGCACCACTGACTCACCCTCTGTAATATGCTTCAACATAGCATGCAGTCCCTGGAACTTCGGAGCAGAATGCAAAGGCGAAAATTTCTTTTTCTACTAGAATTCATAAATTGCTGGAGCCTCCTAATTTGTATCTTAAACCAGTAAAGTACAGGGCAATAAAAATAGACACACTGCATCATTAGCACCTTAATTAATTTGCCAGAACTAACATCTTCAAATTTATTTTTTCCCGCGCACCATAACTGAGCAGAATCAGCTACCATTATCATCCTTTGCTGGCATTGATGGCATAGAAAACCGTTCACTGGATTGTTACTTTTCTTCATCTTTTGTTCATAAAAACAGCGCAAACAGGACAAACGATTGTCCTGTAGCTTCCTGTTATCTTGTCCTATGTGTTCCAGTGTGCGCTGTTTTGATTGACAATGGATATTTACCAACTGGCCCAACAAAATATCTTGTTTTTTCATCATCTTGTTTTGTCCTTCTAAAACTTTTGTTGTGTACTTTGTTTTACGATTTGTTTTGCAATTGTTGCCCCTCCTGCAATGTCCCTTCACTGGGCCTACAGCATGCTCATACAGACAAATAAATAAATAAATAGAAAATAAATAAATAAAAGTAATCACGAGTCAAGACGGCTTCTCTGTATACAAAAAACTGAAAAACTTATTGGATTGCAATTAGCTTCGCTTAAGAGTTTATTTGCAAAACCCTGTCGTTCTTCTCCTCTTCTGTTTACGTCATCACTTCTTCCTATACCTTGCGCATTTCTGTACATGTTATAATTTCATAACTTTCTTTTCTTCGCCATCTTCATCCGAACCTATTGCGACATCCTTTCCGGGGAAATTATGTTGACGTGAGAACATATTGCGACGTCTCGATGACACATTGCTACAGAATGTCGCAGATTCTCCCTGACACATCTCGCGAACACAAATCGTGGAACCTCACGACACATCTCGTAGACGCAAGATGTCCACCATGAGCATAAAAGGGAGTTCACCTTACATGTTTGACAACTGTCCCAGTATTGGTCATGAGCACTAACGGATATGAACGGCGTTTGTTCTGCCTTTCTATGTGCTGGGCGACATCCCTGGCGCAACCGTATTAGCGCATTTAAATACATCAAGAGTTGGAAGTTTCATATGCAACGTTTACATCAGAAGCGAGAAGCACACTCATTATCGCAGTGACGGCCGTGACGCAATCCTGGACCTCACAGAGAGAGATTGAAAATGTGCCGCGCGGAATATCTTTGAATCACTGTATAACGTTCTGTGCTGGTCATGCAAAAGATTTGCCCTATCTGACGTCATAGGCAGAAACTTTTCATCGGTACACACTCGATAACACGCTTCCCTTACTATAGTCAGTTTTTTTCTTTCGCGTTGAAAATGGGCACTATAGAAAGAAGAAAGAAAATGCAGGTAAGTGTGAATGATGGTACTGCAAAACATTTTGTGAGCTGCGGTTCTTGAACATGTCTGCGCATCCCGGATCATCAGCCACGCCGTCCAACGCCCCTGCCCCTTAACAAGCCCTTGGAGGTCGAACCTAAACCGAAGCGCTTCACTGCTGCGTACTCTCGACCGAGAATGAGTCAATTACAGCGTCGTCCTCTTCTACCCGAAATAAACAAATTTATGTATTTTATTTACTTTAGTTAGCCATTTCAATTCCGTACAGCCATTTTACATCGCAGGAAAACTCAGCCAGACGCTTTGAGTCGGGAGAACATAGAAAAAGTACTCTCTGGGGATTCTCCACAGGAATAGTGGCGGCAGTTCGAGGCGAGCGAGCGGGTGGGACACTGGTTTCGCGGCGATGTATTCGTGCCGCAAGCCCCAAAGGCGCTCAATTAAACGCTCCACGGGGCGTGAATACGCAATCGCGGCGAATTTCAGCCACATTTAAACATTCTTTTTCTCGTCAAATTTCTTTTTTTCTTGTCATAACAGGGTGAACATTTATTCCAGCACAAAATCTATGTGCCGAGAAAGAGAATGCGGCTTTTCACTAAAAGCGCCATGAAGCGAGGTGCGCTTACTGGTCGAGTCATCCGCATTTGGTGTCATAAAGCCTAACAAGAATACGCTATTAAAAGCAGGCAGGTGGCAACCGTAGCTTTCATTCCATGGAAGCCTGCAGTTGCTCGCTGTCCACATGGATGCAACATTGAATATTAGTGCAGTTCCAGTTATTGAAAACACCGCTCTCTCGGGACCCCTTAATAACTTGATTGAAACATCGGAAAAATCTACCAGCTGATAAAACCTGAATTTCGGCACAATCTCTAGATAACTGTTGTGGGCAAACTAGTAGAAACATGAAATAGATTCACAATTAATAAAGCGCATGTATAATAATGTGGATATTGGCAAGGGCAGCCACAAACGGTAACCAATAACTATGTTGTGGCATCGCCTTAAGGCGACGTCGTGCAAATGTTGCTGCTTCAAGACTGCTACGCGCACCATAGCAAAACGGCAAAAAGCGCATACTTTTTTAGGAAGCTGAAGTCGATTCGGCTTTAAATCTTTGCAAGCGGCGACGGCAGAAATAACTCCGCTGCATTTGCACTTCGAGATCAGGCCGCATGAAAGAAATCAGCTTCGCCGGCCACACTTACATGCTACTACGCCATCTCATAGCAGGATTCTTGACGTTTAAACTCTCAGCCATTCACCCTGCAATTCGGATGTCCCTGATTTTAACTTCACCACCTCATCCGACAATGGTTGAACAAAGGCAGTAGTTGGTGAGGTTCATTTTGAATTTGAGGCTTTATCTTGGCATCTGACCTCAAGGTGGCTTAGGAAGAGAAAATTATTGTCTTACACTCCATTTTGATATAAGAAAAAAGTTTTTCTTCACTATTGGCAGATTTCTAGTAGACATCTGCATCACAATGCAGCCCATGCCTGTCTGAACAGGTTGTGTGTGCTTAATCCGCTTACCATCAAGACTAACCCTGGCTTATTCTGACTACTTGACACAGAGTATGGTGTGTTGCAAGACGAGCCCCAAGCTGTCAATACGAAGGCGACGGTCGGAGTCAACAGATAATAAGGTCGTTTCTCAACAGGCCAAAGCAATGCTAGTTTTGGGCGAGCGGTTGTACAGCACAATATCCGGAGCTCAGCTACGGCTAGCTGTCTGCCATATTTGTTTATTGCGATAGCAATACTGCGCCAAATTTGAGCCCGTCGCGTCGTCTTGGAAAGGGCCACGTTTGACCTTGAACAGCCGCGAAGAAGAAAGACGCTCAGTCACCGGCAGTTGATGCTTTCGCTCCACATTCGGTTCAGCAGCATTGCACCCATCTCATTTATATGTGCGCTGGTAACGTACGCTCTCGCATCATACTCTTAAAGGAGTGTCCCCAATAATGTAGCACCTTATACTGATAGGGCGTGATAGAAAAATAATGTAGCAGGCGAAAGAAGCTTCCGCCGTTGCTATCGCAATTCAAATACGGTTAACCAGACTTAAACCACAACTAATTTGTTTCCCTGATAAAAACAGTTCACGCTAACTTCAGGCCTAATAGTGCATCAGGTAATTAAGTTGGTTTCTATTTCTCGGTTGAGAAGCCATCAGCATTGTATCAAATGGGACTTACGGAAACACCGGTATTCTTGTTATCGCTATATCCAGCGCTACATAATATCCCAGACTAAAACAACGGCTCAAATGGCGATGTGTGGGCGCGGCGAATGTAGAAAAAAGTTTTAAAAGGATGAGTCCTGCGAACGGCTCGGTTATTGACAATTGAATATAAATTCTCCTCGCCTAAAGAGGCTTAACTCATGCAATCAAGACAATGTTCCGGCAGTCAAGGAAATTGTCTTGGAACAAGTGGATCTGACATTTGTGCGAACCTAACCTTCAATACAGAGCTTGAGTCATCTAATCATTGTATGTGTGTGCGGGAGGGGGGGGGGGGGGGGGTATGATTCTGTGTGCATGTGAGCATGTGTCCGGTCTTTATGTTTTGTTTCGGCTATTAGCTATCAGAACTTTTCAGTTTACAAGTAGTTTCGTTTTATGCTGCCTACAAGCTCTGCACAGCAGGCGATCGAAATCCCAGTCCTGCTCGATTGAATAAACCAGGTAATTTAAAGAGGCCTGATTTACACACATCAACGAGGAGAAATATATATTTTGTTCCGAAACCGGACACCCACACTACGTTCCTTCATGAATGCCCAAATTTGACACTAAAGAGAAAAATTCTTGGGTAATGCTTATCTTGCAACCAACCAACCTTAAAGGCGACAGCATAATTAGAGTAAGAAGAAAGCGTAGTGCGACACTGCAAAAACCTAAGGTTTAATAAATTAAACGTCAACTTTTCACTCTCAGGAGAGTTAGTGGATTATAAAATCACACCATTAATGTTAGAGTTATATTACTTCCATCTAAGAAGTACAATGTTTATGCTGACTTCTTCATTAGTTGACAACTGCGAAGTACGTATAAGATTCACGTAATTGTTAGGTTAATTACCCCTCTATTTTCGGGCGAAGTCGCCTTCGATAATCCTGCGTTTCCCGCCAAAGCTTAAAATAATAACAATGTAGATGAATTTTTTAATGTTTAGGATTCTATTAGCGTTTCAAGCTAAGGTGTGGAAAAACTGTGACGATAAGTTATGGAGCTTCAAACATTTCGATGTACCTTCACCCTTGCGTTGCAGTTAACTGCAGATCCCTGTTAAATGAGCCAACGTTTATCTGAAAGCAGTAGGTTCTTCACTATGCGCATAAGGTATAGTTCTGTCGACAAGTGGATATTAGCACGAAATTTTGAGGAGGTACAGTGGGCGTGACTGGCGTGTGGCAGTTCTAATCATCTTTATTTTTCCCGAAACGCTCCTGAAGTCGCACTGTGAGAGTCAATAAAGGCGGATTTGGATGACAGCACACTGCACAGGGCTCTCGGCATGTATAGTTAGGCTGAGGATGGGTACACAAAGACTTCGAGAGGGGTCGGAAGTTCATGCCTAGAAATACGCGCAGTTAGGATTGGAACACATTCATGGTGAGCAAAAAAAAAGGCAGTCTGCCCCTTTCATTACTCTAGAAAAATTAGAATCTTGCATCGCAGGTTACCAGTAGATATGCGCGTGGCAGTTTCAACAGCTCACCTATGTGTTTGCAGTTAGAGAGGCACTTTCAACCCCAAGACAGGGGCAACTGACAACTATGCTTCCGAACTGCTCATTGCAGCAGTTGACGTTTCATGACCAGTCATCAAATCACAAGAATAAACCACAGGGAGTAAAGATCATGTGGGGTGGCGAAATTGTAGTTATTCCACTATGATGCCGGCACTTGATTTAACGTGATTATCTCGCATTTTATATTTATATTTTACGCGAAAGCGATCTGTCCTTGATCATTTGTATCAAAGTATGCTTGTTACATTCAATTGAGCACAAATGTTCTTAAATTTTTCATCCGGGTTATAGTAGAACGAGGTGAAGAATATGGCTTACACGGTATGAAAGAGCACTGATCAAGAATGAAGGGGGATATCCTCAGCTCGCAGATCAAGCTAACATTTCGACAGGTGGACTTGCCTTCGTCTGGGCGAAGACACTTTGGCTCGACCTGCGAACTGAGGGTTCGCCCCCCCCCCGCCCCCCCAAATCTACCCTTGTTCAGTGCACTTTCATATCACCCGGGTTATGTAATGAATCTGACCCCGCAATGTGAGAAGAGAAAAATATCGCTTTAGAACAATTCGTTCCTGATAGCGCAGAAGGCGAGATCCTACTGGCACACACAATAGGAATACTGAAAAATAAAGTAATGCAGCTATTAGTGATAAACCAAGAATTAAAAACTTTTACTCATTTTTTAAAGTATCCATTTGTCGATATGCAAAAATACATGAAATAGGACCTAAATGAACGGCGGGGCAACACGGACACAGACAAGAAAGGGACACCACATGTCCGTGTTGCGCAGCCGTTCATTTGCGTCATGCATCAACTCGCCCCCCAGGCCGTTATTCGGAATAGGATTTAAATTTGACGGTAATATGGTTTTTTTTTTCGGTGAGACACACGTATAAACAAATAATGAAGCTTTTATGTCACAATACAAATCAAAATTGGAAGGACTGAACATAACTGCTTTCTTTATTATTATTTCTCAACTGTCATGATAGCATGTGTGAATTTCAGCAAAAATTAATCTTTCTCTAGCGGATCTCCTTTCTTTTTAAGTGAAAATAGCTGGTTTTTGGCAGGAGGTAACAATCAGACCAGCAGCACTTCATAACCGCGTACATGTTCTTGCCGTGGACAGGACAGAGCTGACCAAGGTAGACTCGCGAACTTGTTCCGGGAATATCACCGAAACCAACAGGCGTATCCCATATCCTTGGTTTTCCTTAAAAGTAGTTGTTTTCGCGAGCACTCTCGATTGGTTTATTTTTTCCCCCGCCTGCCCTACATACAGACTCTATGAAAAATGTCTACTTTTCTACATAACGCGCTTGCTAATCCATAGCGGACTATCAGGTGGTTGTCACATCTAGAAAATAAAGTATAGAGAGAACGTTTCATAAAAACATACCTCTATGCTCCTGTTGAGGAAAAATAAAATATTGAGCTGAGATGGACAATATTACCGATCAGCGACTACAGTATTCGTAATATTTAGGTCTCAATGAAATAATGACAAGATTGGCGCTCAGCAAAATTTCAGGGAAACAATTTAACTGAAAGGGTTTTGGTACTGTCATTTCTCCGGTAACCATGTCACCTTGGCAAGATATTACGTGAACCGCTGAGCTACACCGTCAATGCAGCTACTTAACGCAAAGAGATAGCCGTTTTAAGAGCCATGTACCGTTCACGTTGCGCATTTTTCAGAGTGATTTCCCTTAGCATACAATAATTTTGCGTCCATGAGACCCTGAGTACGTACACTGCATTTTTTTCTACTGCTGAGTTAGGGCATGGGTTAAAACGTCGAGCTGCCAATCACTGTGCGCGCGGTAGAGTCAGGTGAAACCGGCTGCAGTCGTGGTAGAAAACAAACAAAATTGAAAATGGAAAGAATTCCTACTAAATCGTAGCCATCATGCTAAACCTTGTGGTGCATCATTCCAAGATGCTCGCCGGCTATTGCTTCGGCTAGCTACAAAGCGAATTTTCTGTTGAACAACCGCGGGGCATTGTAAGTTTCCACTGAATATTTATTTCGCCTTTTTTGTCTTTTTTCTCGTGAGCTCAAGTTTAGAAACGACTATAAAGGCCCAGCTATAGGTTTGTTCGCCAGACATAGTGTATATCTATTTAGCTCGATTTAGGAAGATATATCCTATTATGTGTTCGGCAGACCGATCGCTGTAAGATGAGTGAAAGATCTCACAAAGGTGAATAGTGCTAAAGATTTGGTGTGCGATCTATAGAGCGGCATAATCGGATAGAAATCCGTTTGTTTTTTTTAGTGTATCTAGGATATTTTGGAGCGTTGCCTTTAACAGCCCAGGATCTCGCAGGTCGCAGTAGTTTCCTTGAAATTGACTGTTTATAGTCCTCTCCCGTGAACATGAAGAGTGAAGCGGAGGACAGAGAGCTGCGTCTCGCATTTGACGGAAGAGGGGCAGTGGAGGCAGTCAAGTCGTGTGGCTCCGCGTGATGTGTCGAAATAGAACCAGTGCGCATACATGGCGTTTGAGTAGCCGCGGGTGTCTGCTGCAACCCTTTCACCCATTTACTCGTTTTAGTGTGCGTTACCCACAGCTGTAATCGTGATGTGTTGCTACGAAACGAGTTTGTTCGTCCAGTGGACTTAACATACACTCGGCTACACTTATCTCCAAGGACAATAGCTGAGAGTTACACGCCGAACTCAATCGCATCAATTTTATGGTACAGATACATGCCATGGAAAAAGCTAAACAGATGGGCGAAGCCTTTTTTTCTATAGAGCTAATATTTGTTTATATCCTTCAGAAAACAGTTCTCACTTGATGTCGGGCTAGAATTTATTAAACATATCGTAAAATATCACATGCTTTGTTAGCATGGTTATGCTGGATAATAAGAAAGGTGCTATGGTAATAGTCGTAGTCGTCTCAGATTTTCTCTGAACTCCAAGGGGAAATAGTGCATAGTCCACTTTTAAACGCTAGACTAGGCTTCACAGCGACTTAGAGCAGCATTTTAATGCAATATCATAGTCACTGTTTGAGCTCAGGTCATGTTAATATTCATGGGCTAGTCGCAGGAGTTATACAAAACCAAAATAAAATGATGTCCTAATTTGAATCCATCCCAATCTTTTATTCTTTTGAGGCCGAAATAATGAGCGCAATTGTTTTTTTTTGCCTATCTGAGATGAGGCTGAATAAAGTTCAATTTGCCTAAGCATTTGCCCCGTAAACTTGTGAGTTTTAAGCACACTGCGTACCCGTTAAAGTACGACGCAGCTGGACATGCGGCTCGCACTCTGAATAATTTCTATACAGCCATTGAATTAAGGAATGTATTCGCTGAGTAAGCAAGCGGGCCTCTTTATATGCAAACCAGAAGATCGATACGCGATGATCGAGTTCCACTTCAATATGCGCCAACCAACGTGGCCTTGTCGTGCAAAAAAAAACGTCTGCTGACTCTATCACATATTGCCAGAAAAAATGAAATAAGGCACAGCTCCCATGCTTGTGATGATGCCAGTATTTGCTATCATTCATAAGAGTTCGCTCGGTGAAAACATTTCTACGTAGCCCAAAAATGGAACGTGCACTTTTCAATATTGCCTTAGCGCTGTATGCGCTTGCAGTAAAAATTTGCACAAAAGCGTTTGATTTAAACCTAGCCTGCCGCAATGGAACTGCATCCACTGGAAGGTATTTTTTACGAACACCAAGTTACTTCAAGCAGCACCTGAAATTTCAGTATTGTGCCTGCAGCAAGAGCATGAAACTTGCTGAATATTGTCATGTAACATCTAAATTGAAATGTTATAATAAACAAATGTCAAGTCTAATTTGTCTACTTATGCTCAGATAATAATTTAAAACTCTATCTTCTGGAAGTAATTAAAGTTTTGACAATATAACGCTATAATCCATGCAAAAAATTTAGAAGTATCCTATAATCTGCGCCCGGGAAGTTCATGAGAATGTAGCCCGTCAATATTGCACATGGTGTTCGTAAGTTAAAATGAATTTATCAAAGAGCGCAACTGCATGCAACTGCCCAAATTTACAACAGCCCCTAGGAAACGCGTTGTCCCGCCGCGGTGGTGCAGTGGTAAGACGTCCGACTACTGTGCCCGAGTACCCGCCTTCGATCCCGACCGCCAGTGGTTGAGTTCGATGGAGGCAAAACGAAGTGGCGTCCTTGTGCTGTCACTACACATTAAAGATCCCCTGGTGTGCGGCGCGCTTCAGGCGTCCACAGAACAAGTGCGCCAGATATGCACGTTCCTGTCCTGTGAAGCAAATAATATTATTATCATATTAATATTAGTAGTAGTAGTAGTAGTAGTAGTAGTAGTATTTTTATAATTCTTATTATTATTACGTCGGAGACGCCAGTTCTAAGCATGTGCGTACTGAAATGATGCACGTGGTGAGGTGCAGTGATGTTTGTAATTAAATTTCTTTTAGCAAGAAACAGGTAAATTTGCTTCCAGATATAACCAACGGTGAGGAGTACATGTAATCCGCCCCCAGGCTTCGGTGGCATAGGCACTTGAAGTGGTGCTTCTTCCGAACATTTCTCTGATCCTGTGAAACGTTTACTGAAGTATCCTGCGACATCTGTACATATAAAACCAATGGCTGCACGCTGTTTTAAAATGTACACTTCATTTCGGTAAACACTTTCATAGAATGTTAGCTCAAGTAGTTTTTAAGTCGCAGAACTCTTGTCCAAGCGAAATAACAAAGCCTCTTCTGCTAAAAAAGCCACTTGGAGAGTGTCCTGGGCTATTGAGTTAATATGGCCCTGATAAAACGAACCTAAAATGGTGCTCGAAAAAACGTCTTGAATCAAACGCCTAATGAAATTTTATGACGCCTTAACCACTGTGACGTGCTTATTCGGAGCTCCGTTATATGTGTGCCGAAGTTGGAGGCAAGCAATTATCCAACTTGCTCAGGTAGTATGCTTGAATGGCCAGATACGATCAGCCGTCTTTGCGTCGAGTAATGTTGAGGAGAACATTCACTTTTTTTTTTTGTCGTGAAACGAAAATCTTCCGACCCATTTCTTCCTTTGGGCCCCCAAAAAGAAGATCAAAGTAGCTAGGCCGGTTCTCGCGCACATGGAATTACGACTTATTCCTTTGCAGCTACGGCAGCGAGAAAAACAGGAATGAAATGGCGGTCGTGAACAAAAGATTTTGCATGATTAGGGGCCAAGAAGGCTGTATGGGGGAGTACTGTTTAGTATGCTCTAAACAGCACTTGGCGATCTGTACAGAAAGACTTCACTGCGGGTGCGCACACAATTATGAAATTTCAGTGCTCTCGCTTTCAAAATTAAGCAGCAATCGCGCCATTTTTTGGGAGAAATGCTTTCTTGTGTCATGAGCGGCTTGTACAGGACCTGTCGACAGAGTGTCATGAAGCGTTTCCGCACTAACTGTCAGTCATCTAATTTGGGGTAACTAATAAATGAAAACATTTATTGAATTAGCACTAATTTTTAAATAACACACATAAATTATTCATTTCAGTATTTAGTCGGCCTAAATAAATGATCGGTAGGAATTTTAAACATTTCCCGAAGTAATCGGTCAACTAATCGATCTAGGTAAGTATTGTATTATGTAAATATTTAAATGATCTACTAAATTCATTGAAATGCAGTTAACAAACCAGAATAATTAGTAACCTGGTGATCAAATATTTAAACCCATTACTTCTAAAACTTGAATTTCTCAAGAACTTTACCCCTACCCATGCGTCGTATATGTTTAAGTGTACTTGTGCAAAGGACGTTTGAGACGCCCGCTTGTCTCATCTTTCCTTGTACTATGTTATTCTGCCTGTGCACACTGATATTGAGCGACGTTTTATGGCCATTCCCATACAAGTAAAAGGTGTCCGGGTCCCACTTATCCTGCCACTTCTTTGCAAAGGTTCTGTAGACGGCCGGCAGCACGTGGGATCTATTGGCTGCCAGTATTCAAAACAGCTGGAATGTGATTTTCGAACATTTGCATTTTGGCAAACACTAGACTAAAGTCTAGTGTTTGCCATGATCGTCTCTTGCGCGCTCAAAAATTACACGTTTTAATTTCTTCCTGCGCTTGCACCAACCGTGTCAATGCCGCTGGAAGTTGATGCTATTTGTCGAGAAATATACACTTTGGATGTTATTTAGAGTATCTTTGAAGAAGGCAGCAGAGCAGGTAACACGAACACAAAGCACAAGAGGCACACACACGCACACAAGGTATTGGTGTTACCTGCTCTGCTGCCTTCTTCCAAGAGATGCGTGACCAACTAGCTCATCGTCCGACTCTATTATTATTTAGAGTGTTCAGCGTCACCTGACCAAAGGTGGCAGCCCTGCACATTACAAGCATTTGTCGACATTTCCGCTACTTCAGTATGTCCCTGTAAACATTTCTTTAGTAGTAAGAATTCATAATTTTGAAGAGAGTAAAGTACGAAAATATGGCGCCGGAAGATGAGCCCCCCAGGTTGGAAGGCGTCCCACATGTTAGTGGGGATGAACAAAGGACGATTCCTAGTAGCTCCAGGACGAATGAAGCGGCTGGGCTAAAGCCAAAAGGACGCTCAAAACTGAACATTAAAAAGACAAAGATTATGGCGTCTTGCCCTATCAAGTCCTTGAGCATCAAGGGACAAGACGTGGAAGCTGTGACAGATTTTCTCTTCTTCGGAAGGAGAGTGCAGCCATGAAATTAGGAAACGCCTTCTTCTGGGAAAGAGCGCCATGGCTAGCCTTGACCGCCTAGCGAAGAACAGAGACATTACACTGCCAACCAAGATCCACATAACTCGTGCTATGGTCTTTCCAGTTGTGATGTATGGATGCGAGAGTTGGACTGTCAAGAAGGCTGACCGCCGAAGAATTGACGCGTTTGAATGGTGGTGCTGGCGGAGACTCTTGAGAGTTCCTTGGACGGCCAGAAGATCACATCAGTCGATATTGTTGACCATAAACCCTGACTGCTCATTGGAGGGTCAAATTCTAAAGTTAAAACTCAGCGACTTTGGTCATGTGATGAGAAGAGAGGAATCGCTGGAGAAAGATTATATCTTGGGAAAGGTTGAGGGTCACTAGAGAACGGGTAGGCAGCGAACTCGATGGTTAGATGACATCCTCGAGGTGCTGCAGATGAAGTTATGTGATGTTAGAAAGATAGTGAGAGACCGGAAAGCGTGGCGTGATATAGTCCATAGGGTCACGAAGAGTCGGACACGACTGAACGACTGACCTGAACTGAAAGTACGAAAAACAATACAGTGAGACATTAATATAAAGCCAAATCTAAGGAAGGACCTTAAAAATTACAGATAAATCAGCTTAGTGTCTGTTACGTATAAGGTATTTACTAAGGTAATCGCTAATAGAATCAGGACAATCTTAGACTGCAATCAAGCAAAGGATAAGCAGGGTTTCGGAAACGGTACTCTACTATCGATCATATTCTTCCCATCAATCAGGTGATGGAAAAATGCTCGGAATATAACCAGCCCTTATACATAGCATTCGTTGATTACGAAAAAGCATTTGACTCAGTTGAAACCTCGGCGGTGATGCAGGCATTGGGAAATCAGGGGGTAGACGAACCGTACGTGAAAGTGCTGGAAGATATATATAGTGGCTGCATAGCAACCATAGTTCTGCATAAAGAAAGTAACAAAATTCCCATAAGGAAAGGTGTTAGGCATGGAGACACAATTTCCCCAGTACTATTCACAGCTTGCTTGGAGGGAGTATTCAGAGACTTGGAATGGGAGCAGTTACGGATAAGGGTAGATGGAGAATACCTCAGTAATCTGCGATTTGCCGATGACATTGCCTTGCTAAGCAACTCAGGGGATGAACTGCAAATAATGATTGATGATCTAGAAAGGAAAAGTAGAAAGGTAGGCTTGAAAATAAATATGCAGAATACTAAGGTAATGTTCAACAGCCTCGGGAAGGAACAGCAGTTTACATTAGGTAGCGAAGTACTGGAAGTAGTAGGGGAATATGTCTACTTAGGACAGGTAGTAACCGCAGATCCGGACCATGAAAAGGAAATAACAAGAAGAATAAGATTGGGATGGAGCGTATTTGGCAAGCACTCGCAGATTATGACTAGCAGCTTACCGGTATCGCTCAAGAGGATAGTATACAACAGTTGCACCTTACCTGTACTCACCTATGGGGCTGAAACGTGGAGGCTAACCAAGAGAGTTCTACTTAAGTCGAAGACAACCCAGAGGGCTATGGAACGAAAATTGGTAAGGGTAGCATTAAGAGATAGGTTTTGTGGGGTTTAACGTCCCAAAGCGACTCAGGCTATGAGAGACGCTTAAGAGATAGGAAGCGTGCAGAGTGGGTCAGAGAAATAACTCAAGTTACCGACATTCTAGTGGAAATTAAGATGAAATGGACATGGGCTGGACATGTAGTGCGAAGAGAGGATAACCGATGGTCGCTTAGGGTAACAAACTGGATTCCAAGGGAAGGAAAGCGTAGCAGGGGGCACCAGAACGGTAGGTGGGCGGATGAGATTAAGAAGTTCGCAGGGGTCAAGTGGATGCAGCTAGCACAGAACCGGGTTAACTGGAGAAATATGGGAGAGGCCTTTGCCCTGCAGTGGGTGTAGTCAGGCTGATGATAATGATAATGATGATGATGAAATTTAATAAACAGTGCAAGTGAGCCAAATATACGACTAAATATGCGACAAATATTTTCAGCAATTCTGTAACACGTTCTCCTAATCTCCTGGGGTTTTCCGCAGTACTTTCGCGTAGTCAGTGGTTCTGTTGTGTTTGTATGTGGTAAACAAACAAAATTTGGTTGCTAGTTACTACGTAAATTTCTGAACTGCCTACGCTAAAGACGTGGACTTCCCTGTCATCTGACAAATGTTCTACAATTTCAGCGTAGCTGTGAAGCAAAGGTAATGAAATTTGCAACTTCGGCGCACCCGACGTTGATTGCATATCGCTGACTGTAAAATGTGAAAAGCTTACGAGAAACTCATTCGATAAAAAGAGGTAAAGAATATCAACTGCAAGCGAAGCGCTGCAAGCAATGCTTACAGACTGGATAACCGACACGTAATTTTCCATACTTTCACTTGTGAAGCGTAAGCCAGACGTCATGAGCATGCGTGCTCCCGTGCTCAGAATATTCTATGGGAAAGTTTAGAAATCAGTCTTTAAGGGCGTAGCATCTAGAGGTGATCAGTACTGTTTTCTGTTTCAAAGAAATCCAACAGTACACATCCAGTGATGCGATTAAGAAAGTTATCACTAGAACGTACAAAAGTAATCCTATTTTAGGTCGCCATATAGTGTTATGTTGTGTCGTTCCGTAATTCTTAGCACGTTCTAGATAAAACTTGCCAGTCTTATAGGAAAAATGGTACATGGGCACATAAACACGCAGTAATCTATTTGGGAGCATTTTCGTGGTCTTGCATATATGATTAGTTTAGCGTAGTGCACCATATACATTACTGATAAAGTGAACGAAACCCAGGTTACGATTACAACACCATATTTTGACTCAAATGGGAAGTCCAATTATAAATAATGCATCCAGTGATTCACTGCAAACAGTCTAGTGCACCCCTAAACAGTTGCTGCTACAAGCTTCCTTTCTCTGGAAGCTTCTTTGGGCCAAAGGTGGGCCTTTCGAAGAATGACAAATTCAGACCATGACAAAAAGCCATTCAGCGCTGCCTTCGAGAAGGCATGAGGGCAGAAAAGGGTCGCAAAGAAGTAAAGGCTTAATGCCGTGAACTAATAAGTGAACGGCCTTAGTTCACGCCATGTTGAAGGCAATAAAACTATGAGTCGCCCAAGGGCCTTCCGCAATGGCTCTTGCAAAAGCAAGCTGGCTGACGATGCGAATGGCCCTCTCGAGAACAATAGACGACGCCCAGTATGCTGCACCAAGTCTGCTGCACTATCCGCGAAGGCTGCTTCCAACAAGGAACTTCTGATTACAGAGACATTCATTGCCACCCTTTAATATTGCGTACTCTTCTCTTTCGGTGGTTGACTGTGAGAGAAATAATGGCGCCTCCGGTGGGAAGCTTAACTGCCATCCGGCAAAGGGCAGTTCCGCTTCCATAAATGAGGATATGTCACGTTCCAGTGCTGATCTCGTTTCGCTCATGTGAAGCGCCAAAAATTTAGAAGCAAGCTAAGTTTTGATTCGATACGTGATTAAAATAGCTCCCAATTCGGAATTAAATGCAAACATAGCGTCATTCAACACTTGCGTTATGTCTGATGTTGCCCAACATATAAACATGAATCTATACACAATGCATTCGCGTAACTAGAGCCAAGGGTTAAAAAGTGAGTGTTTCGAAAACGAGTGGCGCACAAAAATATTGTTTTCTTTTACGTGGCAGAGATCGATGTGTTTCTTAAGTGCCACTTGATTGGACGGTGAGGTAAACATTTTTTGCGCAATATTTTCAGTCGTTTTTTGGGTCAGCTTGAATATCTTCACTGAATTTCTGCTCATAATATTCGCTATTTGGGAAAATATGTTATATTATTATTTTAAATGTGCCCTTATTGCGCGGGGCTTAAAAAATTACGCCGCATTCAAGTACACTCTTATTTAACATACGGAAAAAAACCAGCAATATATATTGGGGGGTCGCGAATGAGGCCAGCGAAAAACTGCTCCTTCACCTCGCGCATGAGGTGTCGTACCTTCGTTGCCTCAGGCATGGTAGGGTCGACCCGATTGAAAAGCCGCATCATGTCCTCGACAAACATGGCCACACTCTCATTTGACTGTTGAGACCTTGAACGAATTGCAATCTCAGCATTTTCTTTGCGTGCACTCGAGCTGAATGTTGTAAGTAACTCACGGCGAAAGGCTGCCCAGTTGACAAAGGACGCCTCGTGGTTCTCGAACCACGTCTTGGCCGAGTCTTGCAGCGCGAAGTACACATTCATTAGCTTCCGCTCGTCGTCCCATTGGTTAAATGCAGCCACACGGTCAAAACTGGCCAACCAGTCTTCCACATCCTCTAACCGTTCACCATGAAATGATGGCGGTGATCGCGGTGCGAGAAGGACGAACGGTGGGGCGTTGCTGGAATGCTGGCTTGTCCGGCTGCTCGTCGTGGATGTCATGGTTCGTAGCTGGGTGGACAGCGGTTCAAACTCAGGTTGTAGGCCTCGCAGGCGACGGCTGGCTTTATGGACCGGAGTCGCGTCCACGCGTTGATGAGCAGCGTCACTGACGTCTTCGGGGGCAACGTACATGGGATCTACCCAGCACCTCCACCAAATGTCACCAACACACGTAGCAAGCAGCACAACAACCGAGCTGGCCCTTTTTAATCAAGCAAAAAACTCGAGAGAGACGAGGATGACGCTTAGTCACGTGCCAAGCCATTCGGCCACTTGGTGGCGCCAGAAGATGGTCAGCGGTGTGGCAATATTTAGCTTAACTGTTTAGGCATAGTTGTCACATGTGACGGGAAACCTTCAATATGCAGTAAGGCGAACTACATGGTGCGTGAAATGAAAGTAAGACGTATTCCGCGAATCGCACTCTAATAGAAGGCAACTCCGTGTGCAGCCAGAGTCACATATTAGTTTCAACTGCTACCGACAGTTTAACCTTCTAATGTGGGCGGTCAAGCACATCTGACTAGACACTTTTCTGCGCATTACCCATGCGCTTTGAAGTGCCGATGTTTGCGCAGTGTTAAATTCCTTTTTCGCAGGAAGAAATCACTAACTGATCGAACACGGTGGATGGAGAATGAGACTGAAAATTACCTAAGATTGTTCATTCCACTGCTCTCACTGAAAAAGCTTGTGGCTGTAGGTTGCTGGTGGGCTATATCTGCCTTCATAACTAATATCATGACCTTAAAGATGCATTTCATAATTAAGAGGTGGACGCAGGGGCAGGCATTATAAAGCAAGTACTTTCATCTTCGCGCGCGAGGTATTCAATTCTAGGGATGTAGGGCGCCAGGCACTATTTTACTACACAGAGTGGACCAATGCATGCCTTCCAGCGGTTCTTGATCAAACCTGAAGGGTTTATTTCAACAAGTTTATGGGAAATTGCGATTGTTTACATCTACGAAAATAAACAATTTCTCTTCGGTACTTGAGTCTGCTAAGGCAGATCACCGGCAGAAAGGTAACTGGAAGCTCTACCGCATGCAGTTTCAAAGGCTATCGCATTCCCAAGCGCAATGGGAGTGTGGTAAAAGAAGCGTTTAATAAATATAGACTCTCATCGATACAAAAGATCCTTTCTATGCTCAAATAGGGTTTTTTCGTGCCTTGGCAAGAGCGTCACACACTGTTAACCGCAACTAACACCACAGTTACTCCATCTATAGCGTTGTGCTGCTTATCCTAAGAAGTTGCGGTGAAGTCATTGGTTCTTCAAATTTGTACGGCAATATGCTCACCCGTTCTGTCACAGAGAGTGGAATGTCGTGGTGGATTAAAATAGTTCAGCAGCCACGTATTTTTTGAAGACGTTCGTGAGGGCTCTTTCTTGCCCAGTTGGTCACGCGTCTAGGTCGTTTTAGCAAGTTTGCGCCTGCGCCGCTAGTACCACAGAGCGGATATTGAGTTTCGCCCTGCCGCCGTCAGCTATACAGCGGCCTTCAAAAACCGCTAACTACAATATGCTGAATGAACCAAATGCGTGCGGGTGACGCTCAACGCTCGCTGTATACCTTCGAAAGTTTGCGCCACTTACAGGACGCAAATATGCCATAAACATTCGAATGTCCAACTCCTTTCTCTCCCTCTCACTGTCAACGACGTTAGGTATTGGTGATCCAGACGAAGTATGAGATGAATAGTAGCCTAGGAATCCTAGTAGCCCTCGCGAATGGAAAAAAGTTCCGGCATCTTTTTATTCTGCAGTTGCGCTAGCGAGGGCCTCTCCTATAGTTTGTTTTTTTATGCTTGAAGACCTGCATTTCCATAGTGCTTAAGCACAAAGGCACCCTTGGGGTGTCTCATGCCAGCGGACGATGATGGAACCCCATAGGGGCGGTTTATACTAAAACTCACACATCGCGGACTATTTTTCTCTGTCTTCGTTAACTAGCGGATAAACGTCTTTTACTAATCAAGAATGTTGGATTTGCACTAAGAGTAATTGTAATCACTTTGGTTTCTCTTTCATAAATTAATCTGTGCAGTGTCAATGCACGCTCAGATCATGAAATCCTTAACAGTATCTAGGTTTTCACATGGACGTCAGTCACGATATAAACGACCTCAGTATACTGAAAGATCTCACCATAATATTCATACCAGCTCCAGAAGTTCTTTTAGGAGGTTTCTTGTTTCTTACTTCCAACGTTTCTGCTATCGTCGAAAACGTTCCTTTATTATTTTTTTTTAAGGTACAGTTGCTGAATGCAATTGAGAGAAGATCCAATATATTACTACCGTATCTTAAAATATTGAAACATCCTTGAAATTAAAACAAATATACAAGAAAACTGAATGTATATCTGTTTTCATCATATATATA
>JAJIZL010026803.1:0-13545 GCA_023969395.1 Amblyomma maculatum | reverse complement strand
CGATGCCAGTTAACGCTCAGGAAACACATGTGGTCGAAATTTCCGCAGCTCTTCGTTACAGCGTCTTTCAGAGTCTGAGTTGGAACTTTAAACCCCATACATTTACCCCTTTCAAACCACGCAAAACAGACCTTACGCTCGAATGTAGGTTTGGCAGTATAGGACCCACCTGGTAGCCGCGTTCTGGGCTCAAACCTCTTCATTACGACAGCTTCGGTATTCATACCAAATGATGGGATTGACTATGAAGGATGCGCAGCTTTGAGGATTGTTACATTTTCCATAAAACCTTTCCTGACGGTCCTCATGCTTATGCTGGCATGCCTAACCACCACCCGCGCTTTCTAATCATTGTGCAGGCCCTCTAACTTTCTATTTGCAAGCACCAGATGACGTGAGAAGTAATCAGGGGTTCTTTCTTTAAAATTAATTATACGATACCATAGCGAAAAACAGGGTGTTGTTTCGGGCTAGTTGGCTTAACATTGCTTAAAAGGGAACAGCGCAAACCAACCGTCTTATGATAAGCAACACCAACCAGTAACGACATTGCGCATGACTGGTTGGAGATTTTCTTATTATAAAACTGGATGGCCACACCTGAAAAGGTTGCTAAAAAAAGATACTTCCTAGTAGCTCCATGTCGGTTGATATGATGCTAATTCCTTCTTCTTCCCTGCTTAAAAAAAACACGGAGACAACAGGCAATCAGCGCAAGTGCGATGTGTGTTTACTCGCATCTGGGGCATACCAGCTGTTCGTGGAATGCGGGCTGTAACAGAGTTTTCCAGACACCACGCAAAAGCAAAATGTATCGCGTACTTCATGGAATTTGCAAGCACATGGCACATCATTGCTCGTGTAAAGCAAATCTGGAAAGTCACCACCGCTGTATTTTTGCGTACAAAAGTACCACACACCTAACCAAAAGATTCGCTCTATTTGTGGATGCTGTGCTTGCCCCTGCAATGAAAAATTTGCAGAGAAGTCTTGTCGGGAGGCTGAAGTTCCCTCTAGACGATTTCACGAGGAAGCAGTCATGGAAAATTCAAAAGAAACGTAACAACGCAAGTGCTACATATAGCCGTGGCCGAAAGCCGTCTCTTCGATGTGGCGTCTACATAGGCCGCTACAGCGCTCTAAAAATGATGGTGTTCAATTTATCCTTCGGGTTCTGGTCTATACCTGTACGTGGTACAAAAACGCCTTTATCGTTCAAAAGTCGTTTGAGAGGAACCGTAACGGAATGAAAATTACAGGATATTTAGGGGACGGAAATAACAACATGTCCTTAACTCGCTTCAAGACGTAATGCTTAAGACCTCCACAGTAAATAGACAGTGCACTTTCTAGCCAATAAATCCGGCATTCATCGATATGCATGTCCGGGATCGGGTGTTCTTGGCCGGATGCCCACACTGGCGCACATCTGGTTCAGCCCCTTGGGGCAACGATTGCCTACCGGGACTCTGCGCCGGCGCTGACAGTCAATGCGCCACCTGGATCATCGACAAATAACTTAAAAGGCAATGGTCCGCCCTCCGGTCGAACACATTTTTTCCCTGGCGACTGTGAGACTTCGCCCGAAAAACGAAAGCCGCAAGCATAATTTTTTTACGAGTAATTAATACAGCAGTTACGGACACCGCGATCATTCGCTTTATCCGTGTCCATTTCCTTCGGTTCCTTCTCAAAGAATTTTCACTTTCCTGCCTGGCCGTCTAGCCTTCGCAAGCTACATTTCTCTTCCTCCTCCGACCTTGGCAGTGGTTTGCTGTCTGTAGTAAGGCTGTAGGGACGGCGCAGCACGCCCAGCGGTCTCGGAGTAAGAATTCCACGTGCTAGACAGAAGCGAGCAGCAGAGAACACTAACATCGCTCGCCCTTCAATCGTCAGTTAGAGAAACGGACCGGTGAATGCCGTATCGGCAGCCAGACCAGAGTAGAGAGCGATGAACCTGGCTTTCTGAAGGAGAGAATAATAGATTTTTATTTGTGTTTTTGCTGTTTTCGGGCGCTCTAATTGCTGTAGTATTCTGCACATACTATCTCTGATGCCTTAGCAAAGATATCATCTGCCAACCTAAATTTCTGCCGCCCCTTGCACTTTTTGCCGCTCCCGGCTACGCTTTCCTTCCCTCGGAATTAAATTTGTTGCCCTTTTCAAAAATGCCCTCTCTTTGAATTACATGCCATACCCATTACCATTTTTTCATTTTTATTTCCATTTGAATCAGGTTACTAAGGCACTAATACCTAGTCCGCCCAAGGGATGAATACGCTCTATGTGTTTGGGACCAATAATAGCTAACCGACCTTAAGAAAACTGAGGCTGTTCAACGGAAATCGTTCGCTTCATATTTAGTAAATACTTCTATTATTCTCACTCTGGCAACTGCGTGGCAAATGGAATCGTTAAAAATTGTGCACATGTCGTTTCCGTGCATTTCCGGCTCTCAAGTGATGGCTACCTGATGATTGCCAAACCAACGTCGACAAGAGTCATCCCAATCTTAAACATGCACCTTGCATTCCTCGGAATAAGATGTTTATTATAGTTTCTTTCTTTGTACCATTGAACGCTGGAATACCCCCCCCCCCTCCCCTCAATACAGTGAGTCTTCTTGTATATGGCAGGTTTATACATACCAACAATACTTCATAACCCTTTTATTTCTGAACTTCCCGTGCAGGGGCAGCATATGTTCAAATATATAAATATGTCCGGAGAGTTAAGAACAAGTTTGACGCATAAAATTAATAGGTGCAATAATCTTAAAAAAGAAGCACGTAATGCTGCAATATTAAGCAAGATCTAAACAAAAGCCTCATACATACTACTATTGCGAGGTTTCCCAGATTCAAGGATAACAGGAAGTAATGCTGATCTATGAAATAATTTCCATAATGACATACAAATTAGCAGTGCTTAAACGCTTTTAAACCAAATTTGACAAACGACGGCTCTATTTTGTTTGGTTAGTTGGTTGGTTGTACAACTTTTAATTCCATCAGTAATGGATGTCCTCTTCCCCGCCCCCAGCACGCGTGCCGGGGAAGACGGGGAGTCGTGCGCCCGCGGATTATAGGCTGCTAGGTAGCCCTTTGCTTGTTGCGGCTTCTTCCGTCAGATGGATGGTGTGGTGCTGGATCGCAGGGTCCGTGCTTCGCAGCAGGGTATCCCAGGCTTCTCTACATGTAATATTTTGTCCTATCCCAGGAGATTGTAGGCACTCCCAAATTATGTGGTCGAGGGTCCTTCTCGCCCCACATTGTTTGCACGGATCATTGTCCCTAAGGTCTGGTAGCGCGTGAAACGCCTAGACAAGGTTCATGAACGTATTAGTTTGTAGCCGCCTCCACGCGACTGCTTCTCTATTATTTAGTATAACATCTAGCGGGGGTAACAGTCTATGTCCAATTTATAATGGTCGATGATTTCCCCGTAATTTTGCAGACGCTCGTCGTATGCCCAGTGTTCGGGGGGCTCGACGGCTACCCGGAAGTAGAGAGCTCGGGCTAGCTCGTGAGCCGCCTCGTTACCAGGGACGGCAGCGTGAACGGATGTTCAAATTAACTGAATTTTCTTATTCAGCGTTCTTCGGGCGAGGATTTTGACTGCCTCCGGCGATATCCTCCCCTTCCCAAAATTTTGAATGGCAGTTTTGCTGTCCCTAATTATGAACTTGGCTTCCGTTCCTACACAAGCTAGCGCTATCTCAACTTCCTCCGCAGTCTCTATGTTGCTTGCTTGGTTTCAATAATATTACGTGTTCAGAAGACGCCACCGCACCTTCCACGTGACATTCCACGTATACTGACAGCTAACCAACATTCAAGGTCAAAGGTTATCCACCATAGTCAAGTGGTTCACGTTTCCAGTAATTTCGGCTTAAGCAAGGTCGGAATTTTAAAGTAAACGACGATAAACATTCAATGAATTTCTTCCGTCTTCAGTTTCTTGCGACATAACCACTTTAACGTTCGCAGCATTTCTAGTAGTTCTTTTTTTTTTTGGTTAGCGAGAGTACTCGATGCATTTGGCTCTTCGAGAATTCACAGCGTTTTATTCAACAGAAGTAAACCTCATTAATGAAATTCGCTACTAAAATGCGCGGCCCTATATCTGCCGCACCTAGAACGCATTACAAGCATTCGTCTCATTACAGACGGCATTTCCAGGTGGCTCATATTGCAAACAGGTCCTCAGTCTATGACTAATCAATCCTTCTAACAGCGGTTAGAAGGATCCGACAGCGCAAAGGCTATTTCTTTACTTTGAGTGCTAAAAGACTACCTGTTTCGAAACATCCCAAAAGCGACAAAGACCAATGTGCCCCATCGTTTTCTTTTCACGGAAAGGGCGTCCTGAAACTCTAGACGCCAGAAAAAAAGAATTCGACGTGATCGATTGCTTCCGATCTTGAGCAAACATGAGAAAATAAGAAGGACGCCTTGTGTACGTACAGTACACACAGGAGGCGTTATCAGCGAAGCGATCGTACTCTTGAGGTCTGTTTATTTTCCTTGTCAAGTTTTTTTGGCAGCAAGATAGGTGTTTAGTGACTGCTCTTCGGAAGTCTGAGCCAGGCACTTTCGTGCGCAGTCACGAGCTCATCAATAACGCTGCCAGTTGTTCTCTCTGTCTTTAATCTCTCCCTACGGGCGCCTTTTCTATCCATGTTTTCAGCATTGATGGGTGGGCAGTGCTATCTTAATTTCATGCTGTGCCCCGTATGAGCCAAACCGGAAAGTCTGCGCCGGCAGCTCTGGATGCCGTCTTGGGCAGTACTGTGCGTTGTAGTCGATACGGTAGCGGCGGTACACAGCGGTTACTGAGTGATACGCATTAAATCTGCCCGGAAGAGTGGTGATTTTTGTGTTTTTCGGGTGCGTCATACGTGCGCCGGACCATATCATCCATGCGCATCTAGGAATTAAAGATTAATTGGACGCAGCAGTATGGCCAGTGCAACTGCGTGAGATCGTGCTCTTACTCTACTGGCCGAATTCTCTTTACCGCTGAATGTCACCACTCACTCTGATGCTTTCTCATTTGTATCTTTCGTGAGGAATCCGCTTTACTCATATATTACAGCTGTAGCTGTGGACACGTGAGCAGAGCGAAGTAGCCGCGCACGCTACTACTGATTAAGAAATACAGGTGTACTACGGAGAGATGCTTCCTGTTCATTGCCGCACTGAACACTGTGCAGTGCAACTGGTTTCATGCAGTGAATGTTTTCTCAAAAATGCCTGTTATTATTTACGCAGCTAGCACAGAACCGGGTTAAGTGGAGAATTATGGGAGAGGCCTTCGCCCTGCGGTGGGTATAATCAGGCTGATGATGATGATGATGATGACGACTCTATAAGAGTTAAAGTAGTAGTTAATTACGTGTCACATCACGTGGACCGGCCTTGGCGGCCCAGCACTTATCCGCAAGACACGGGTTAAATGTCGTCTGCGACAGTGGCGTATCGATGTATGTGACACGCAGGAATCTCAACATAACGACTTGAGGGGCTAGTTGGTGCTGCATAATACCCAAAAATGTGGCGCAACAAACACAAACACAAGCAAAGAGACACAACACATGCGCACACTACCAACTGTAATATGGATCTGTACACACTTCCTCTTCCCCACTCCTCTTCTTCTACACTCAAGTACATCTCATCATCCTCTTCTTTGCCAAGATTATAGTAGCACTTTCTTTTCCGCAGCACATAAACATCGTCCAGGCATGGCAGTCACCAATTCTACACTCACTTGCTTCTCCACACATCTGCTTTGCCCAGAAGCTAATACCACGCTGGACAGTCACAAAGTCCACCACATAGTCACATGGTTACACACAAATAACCACCACCACACATGTGCAGTAGGACATGTCTATCCACAACACTTAACTTGTGACGTCCCTATGTATTGAAAAACTATAACCTGCCAACATGTCTATCCAAAACACATCACTTGTGAAGTCCCTATGTATTGAAAAAACTGTAACCTGCCAACATGCCTACGAAGCAACGAAGTCCATGTACTTGAGGGAAAAAGAATCATTAAACTACCATGGCCACAAGACGTGAGAGGTGTCTAAGAATAACAGCTTTAGGCCCGATAACAAACTCGATTCTTTGCAATGCTCAAGAAGATTCCTCAATAAAAGTAAATTCTTTTCTACGTAAACTCAGCGAAGCTTCACTAATACATCTGTCTTCTTTCTTCTGTGACCAAAACGCCTCTAAAATTTCGCCCGCCATCTTATCCCGACTCTTCCCTAAAATATTAAGCCTGCTAAACAATGGCTCACACTTGCACTTCTGACAGTGCAGGGGTAAATTTGATCCCTTCCCATTTTCTATGGACTTCTCGTGTTCCCTTATTCTATTATTGATTCATCTTTCAGTCTGCCCTATCTATACTTTACCGCACGTCAGTAAATCTCGTAAATACCTCCCACCACACATCGAATAAAACTCTTTACATGCTTCTTATCGCATTGTGCTTTCTTTCTCCTCCCTATTAATGTACACAACCCACCCAGTTTTTTTTTTTTTTTTTTGGGGGGGGGGGGGGGCAGAAAACACAACTGGCACCTCATACCTATCTGCCACCTTTTTCAGGCAGTGCGCAACTCTATGTATATAAGGGATCACTTGTGGGCGTTTATTTCTCAACTTATCTGCCATCGTTTTTTCTCCTTTCATTTTCTGAAGCGGAGACTCTGCTACCCCATAAATTATCATAACCGGGAAACCAGCCACCTCAAGCCTCTGTAATTAGTTATTGAAGCTTTCCTCTGCCATATGTACGCATGATTTTAACAAAGTCGACTCCGACAACATGACATGTACACCTCTAAGGATTCCGAAAATCCTCCCTTGCATGCTCGTCGAACTTGCAACAAAATTTGGTGGCACTCTGTTCAATCTAACCTGACACTCAGTTCGTAAAAATGGGTCCTTTGTATTACGAAAGGACATAAAACACTTAACCACTTGGCGCAAATAGAAATGCGCCAAACCAACTCCTCCAGACCGGACGTGATGAAACAAGTTGGTTGTTGTTGTTGTAGCGGTAGGAACAAGGAAAGGAAAATGCACGGGCCTGCTACTGGCTCTGTAGCTGAGCCACCTCCGCTGCCTCGTGCGGACAGAAGAGAAAATAGAGAAGAAAAAAAAAGAGGGAGAGAAAGACGCGCGCCGCAACAACGGCCGTCGTCCACCATCACCGAAGCGGTGGCGGGTGCAATGACGACCTACAACAAATAAAAAGTCGGTGGCTGGCTAGCCCCCGCCGCGAGCGGCGTTGGCCCACCGTCCCAACTACGTAAGGCCAGGAACTGCCACCAGGAAGCTGGTTCGGCAGGTGCGCTCCCAAGTACTTTCCCACACAAACATGGCGAACACACAGGGGAAGGAAGGCACAGTACACTTCTGGGTGGACACCTCAAACCTCCAGCTAATGAGAACAATTACTAAACCCGCCGCTATGGTTTCCCTCATAGCCCGACTCGGCGAAGGGGGTTAAACACTTCGAAACACCGAAACGAGCAGCACGCCTTTTGGCAATTCCATTCAGGCACGACGAAAAAACTCTCAATTCACTTCTAATTTCTATGCTTATTTTTGCAGCCCACAGTCACGCAGTGTAGTCTCCGCGACTGTGGAAGCAAGAACTGCATCGAACAAAAGGGATATAAGTATTCAATATTTATATTGCCAATCAGCAATACTGATCTGCAAGCATAAAGCGCACGAACACACAGCCCACATGGCTTTTACACCGGTGCACCGGCATAATGGATGCGGATAGAGAGTATACCTTCCTCGCCCATTGCGTGCTTTCAGTTGAAGGGATATACACCAACCCGATTTCGTGAGTTCCGGTTACTAGTGTCTAAAATGCCCATCTCCTTGACTTTCATTACAGACGTTCGTGTAATCTATCACAAAACACCACACTTAACAAAAATTAGGGAGCCCTTCAAGCTTCGCCCTAATATACATAGATGCAATAGCGCCTAAAACACCGCCTTTTCCCTCCGCGAGTTTTTTAGATCTTTTTCCGTAGGGTGGGTCTCATGGAACGTGCACTATCTGCCTCTCTTCAAAGGGCAGCTACAGTTACAATTAATGGCATACACTTGGAGGTACATATGTTGCCGGTTTCAATTTGTTTCGTAAACTACACTCCAACTTGTCGTCAGATGCTGAATTGGAAGCGACATGGCATGACACCGCCCTGAACGCTGCGCAAAGAACAATTGCCTCACAATGTTCATAGCAAATCACATCTATATTTTTGTGTTACAATCACAACAACGATGATGACGCTGGCTTTTTGGGGACATGGGGCTCTTGGGGGTCACTTGCTTTGTCCTCCTGAGGGTGTCAAGCGACAGCATAATTACAGAGTATGGGAATAGATTAAACGAGATAAGGGGCACAGTACTCGCGAGAAGCAAGGCGGCCCTTATTATGTGTACATGCGAGAGCTTCAAAATGCAGTAATAAGCATTTCGATGGAGGCGAAACGAAGAGGCGTCCGTGTGCTGTGCGATGTCAAATAAATTGGTTCACGGGAAGGGAAAGGCGCAGTAACTGTCACACTTGCTCTGTGGACACCCGAACCGCGCCGTAAGGGAAGGGAGGAAGGTGGGAATGAAAGTGGATAGAGAGAAAGAGGAGCCGTAGTGGAGGGCTACGAAGTAATTTCGACCACCTGGGGATCTTTAACGTGCGCTGACATCGCACAGCACACGGACGCCACTTCGTTTCGCCTCCATCGAAACGCAGCCGCCGCTGCGATGTCAGCGCTGTTTTTGTTTTTGTGGCTGTAGGAAGAAGGAAAAGAAAATGCACGGGCCTGCTACTGGCTCTGTAGCTGAGCCACCTTCGCTGCCTCGTGCGGACAGAAGAGATATAGAGAAGAAAAAAACAGAAGAGGGAGAGAAAGACGCGCGCCGCAACAACAGCCGTCGTCCACCACCGAAGCAGTGGCGAGTGCAATGACAACCTACAACAGATAAAATTCGCTGGCAGGCTAGCCCCCGCCGCAAGCGGCGGTGACCTACCTGTCCCAGTCCCATGAGGGCCAGTATCAACCCACGATGTCAGCGCAGGTTAAAGATCCCCAGGTGGTCGAAATTACTCAGGAGCCCTCCACTACGGCACCCCTTACTCTCGATGCACTTTTACTCCCACCTTCCTCCTTTCCTTTATGGCGTAGTTCAGGTGTCCACAGAAAAAAAGTGTGACAGATACTGTGCATTTCCCTTCCTGTGAACCAATTATGTAAATGCAGCCAAAGGGTGCAGTAGGGAACCGGCCGCGTCTGGATTGTGTTCGCCGCTTTCAGCGTGATTTCGACTAAACAGTAAAAGCGATGTTATAGATTTAGCCTTTTTAATCTATATTTTAATTTATGGCAGAGTAAAATAACCTCTGTAATAAATAGTAAAATCATCATATCATGCGCAATTCAATACTTGGAGTCCTGTCGTCAACAACGCAACACTATTACATTCCCGCATTTTGTAGTCTCCATGGCGGCCATAGAACGCTTACTCGCCATGTCTAACTGCTGTCCGAATCCATACGCGATATAAAAATTCGAGGCACTTTCTCCCTGGAATTGTGCGGTGCGGGCATCTTAATACAAATGAAAAGCTTCGTTCACCATTCGTTTGTAGCAAACATGAGAGACAGTGTAGTGGTAACAAGGAATTGGTTGTGAGGCGAGTGGCCCCAGTTTCTATTTGAAGACTTATGCGCTACTTGCTACATGAGAGGACGGATGAAACACAACACACGACACAAGTGCAAGCAGCGCATAAGTTTTTAAATATGACCAACCAATTGCCCTCTGTGTTAGCGTTGTTAGCCCCAGTTTCGCCGGACTCCGCCGTTTTGCCCGACTGTGTCCGGCGTTTTGGAGGCGACGTTATTTCGCGAGTTTTAGCGTCGCCCACTCGAACACAAGGAACGATAGAGTTCTGCGCATGCGCACTTACGCTCCACTATTCTCTTATCCCCCTAGCCAATAGCATCACCATATTTCAGATTATCTTAATGGTTCCCTTTGGTGACTCCCATTACGGACTCAGGTTAGCGTACATGTATTTATTTTGGTTTAATCACTACCGACTTATTCTGCGTCTCGATTACCTAAAACATATCCTATTAGCATACCGTCTAATTATTCACATTATGTAAAAGCCCATCTGGCAAAAATATAGCGTCCCTGTTTAACCAAAATGGTGCAAACTAGACTGCGTAAGCTAGGAGAAGCGCGCATTCGATTCCTGCCTCGAAACAACTACCCGTGTTACCATCACTTGCAATCGGTCCATTTCGCAGGGACTCGTAACGTGACCGTAACGACATTAACCTAAATAACAATCAGTTATCAATCAGGTAAATGTCATCTGTGAAAGACATGCTCGTCATTCTTTATTGACAACACCGATGACTACGCCGGATTTTTACTGAGAACGGTTACCTTGCTATCGCGTTAAAACAGCGCCTAAGAGAAATGGCGGACAAGCTGCTCTGCTGCCATACCCGTGTTGATTCCCTACCGTTGGTCTTTCCTGCGCAGTAGTTTATCACTTAAATTTTATCACTTAATCTTGCAAGAGACTGTTCGAGATTCGTCCTAGAGATCTTCATTAGCCTGACTGAGCCCACTGTAGACCGAACGCACCTCCCTATCAATTACTCGGTCCTGTGCGATCTGAGTCCACTTGATCCACGGAAACTTCCTAATCTTATCCTTCCACATTACTTCCTGCCGCCCTGCGCTACGCCTGCATTTTCTTGGAATTCGGTTAGTTACCGTTACCGACCATCGATTACGTAGCCCACGCAATACGTAGCCTGAGCATGCCCATTGTCAGATACTGATCGCGACCGAAACTAATTAATTCGCTTTTGTTTTTATAATCCGCTCTAGCCGCTTTCTGTCTCTTAACTTTACAGCTGTCTTCTTTGTAACCTCACTGTCTGGACCCCAATGTAAATTGCACTCTTTTCGTTAGCCTCCCAGGTTCTGCCCCATAAGAGAGTACCGGTGAGGAAACGTACTTATACTATGTGTCCCGGCGGGGTGGTGCAGCGGTAAGACGCCCGACTACTGTGCCGGAGTACCCGGGTTCGATCCCGACCTCAACGGCTGCGTTTCGATGGAGGCGAAACGAAGAGGCGTCCGTGTGCTGTGCGATGTCAGCGCACGTTAAAGATTCGCAGGTGGTCGAAATTACTCCGTAGCCCTCGACTACGGCTCCTCTTTCTCTCTTTCCACTTTCACTCCCACCTTCCTCCCTTCCCTTACGGCGTGGTTGAGGTGTCCACAGAAAACAAGTGAGACAGTTACCACGCTTTTTCCCTTCCTATAAATTAATCAGTCTTATACTATGTATCCGCGTCTTGAGCAATAATGGCAAAGGAGGAGGAGGAAGATGAGAAGGAAAGGCAGGGAGGTTAACCCGTAAAAGAAACCGGTTTGCTACCCTGCACTGGGGGAAAGGGGTGAGGGGATATAAAATTGTGATCCATTGTCTGTACGTACATTACATGCAGACAAGCTGCACCCCATCTTTTTGGTATAGTTATGATACTCTCATAGTCCGTCTCTGCGGTCGCTACGTGAAGTGTCCCTAGATGGGCGTCAGTAATTATGGAGGAAAGTAGGGACCCTTAGCGGGACTCATCATTGCAAGGAAGCCCAATGACGTGGCTCGGAGCGCACTTTCCATGTGTCCAAGCCAGGTTTTTCGATTCTCGACTAGTCATCCGCGCACATTGCATTGGATTGGATTGGATTGGTTCTGAGGCTTCCCTTCTTTACCAGGTGGACCATAAAGGTCCTAGCCAAGTCCATTCCCTACTGTGACGTAGTCTGTCCCGCCGTAGCGCAACAGCGATGACACTGTGTGATGCGCACGAGAGGTGCGCACTGCACAGCCTGCCATAATGAAAAGGCACGGCAATTACGCGACGGGAGAGTTGTGCCTGCGAGCCATAGTGCGGTCAGTGGTATGTGTTCTCGCCCTGTTTCACTGTTCCAAAAAACTTGCTTTCCTTTCGTTAAGTTTTGCGTTCATTTGTCTTGCTCTTTCACTCTCGCGCGCAGGCTGCTAGTGCGCTTCTGGATGGATGAATGGATGGATGAAATATAGGAGCGTCCACTTTGAAACTGGGTGGTAGCAGATGCTATCATGCTTGTTTTTCTCCCATATATCTTAGTCATTGCTTTAGATCAGTTAACTATACCATCATTCTATTTATTGAATTTTTGTTTCTACATTACAGACATTATGTTACATTTCTGCTTTTAAGCCACCAATCTTCCAATCCTTTTCTGCTACCTTCCACCGCAAGTTCGTTCACCCGGCCATTGGCATCTATAAACCCTCAGGAAGAGTGACTGCGCCTGCGTCGACTTCCGGAAGGATACTCGAGTATAAGATGGTTAATTGTTTCTGTGGATTTACCAAATACTGCACACGTGTCATCTTCATAGTTAAATTTCTTTTTTGTAGCTGCGTATTCTAAGACACCCTGATCTTGCTTGAAAAAGTAGGCCACTGCCTCTTGAGTTATCAAAGAAAGCTTCTTTCCTGGAGCCCTATTCTCGACACACATGGGCGCCGTTCGGCGCCATTTTTTTATCAGATTGGTTCTCAGAATAGTCACGTGTTTCAAATTTGTGGCGCGAAATTTCGGTGTGTCGAAACGGCTTTTTGCGGTGACGTATAAATGACGTGAGAGTAAAAAACGATTTTTAGCCGTGGTATTCATGATGCATGGAGGGTATATATAAGTAACTGTGGAGGGAAAACAGCGGTCCTTTCTATCATATATACCTCCTACTCAACCGGTTGATCTAAGCGAAACGAGGCATTTCAGCGAGCAACAGAAAGGGAAGTTGGGCGAGCTGTAGGTTGTTCATGATGGCTTCGTGAGCGCTCTTTAAAACAGAGACAAAGAAGAGAAATAAAGGCGCCAGTCCCGCGTTTTCTTCTCTTTGTCTCTGTGTTAAACAGCGCCCACCAAACCCTCATGGATTTCAGAGAGCACCGCAATGCTTTCTAATTATCTGTCTGATCGGTGACGTCATATTACCTGAGGGGTAATATGATTCGATGGCTGTGCAGAAACTTCGCGCGACAGGCAGCGGAGGATCACCAAAGAGTTTATTAAACGTCGGCCCTAAACACTGCCTTTTTTTCTTTGCACTATGCACACATTGCAATTTTAATAAATTGAAGAGACCTTCCCCGATGGGCAAAGCAAGCAAAACTGCTCACAGCTTCCATTTTAATAAGGGAATGTATGTTCCACGTACATGGCACATGTTTGCTTGCAACATGTGATGTGTTTCATATATAAAGTTTTCATGTAATATGCATGTGGGCTCCCCATTGGCTTATTTTTTAGAAAAAAAAAGTACTCCGGAGCACGTTATGATGGTATGCTCTAGTCATATGATGTAGTTGAATGATATTTTGTGTTGACTGCTTTTTTTAATACAACC
>JAJIZL010026801.1:144109-161156 GCA_023969395.1 Amblyomma maculatum | reverse complement strand
GCATTTTTCTATCACCTGATTGATGGTATGGATATGATCGATAGTAGAGTACCGTTTCCGAAACCCTGCTTGATCCTTTGCTTGATTGCAGTCTAAGGTTGTCCTGATTCTATTGGCGATTACCTTAGTAAATACCTTATACGTAACAGACAGTAAGCTGATTGGTCTGTAATTTTTAAGGTCCTTAGAGTCCCCTTTCTTGTGAATGAGGATGATGTTTGCATTCTTCCATGCTTCCGGTACCGTCGATGGGTTGAGTTACCGGATCGAAAACCGGTTACCAGTTTCATGTACACGCTGTCGGGTCCGGTCGGGGAGTCGAGTCGACTCAGTTCCGCTGCAAGGGGAGGAGGGTTGGCTCGCTCTACCCCGCTGCAGGAAGTATGTAAACACTAGCGGCGTTTACATGGACCCGACAGGACTGGGTTGAGTTGAGTTGTCGGGGAGAAAGCCGGTTACCGCGTTCAAGTAAACCCAGTCGGGTCGGGTCGAGAAGACGACTGGCCGAGTACTGCCAGCTCCCGAGCCGGAAGTGGGTTTACACGACTCGACCCCGCTGCAGGACGCATGTAAGCACTGTTGGGGTGAGTTGGGGCACAGTAGGAGAGGGCGAACAGTAAGGACAACGGTAGAGATGCTCAAGGGAAAAAAGCAGAATCGGGTACCGTCTGGTGGTTCTTCGCCTCGATGCGAGGTGCCACCGTAATCGCCGCTCGTTCAGAGCCGGTTTTGCGCTCGTCGCGTCTGGTTCATGTAAACCAGGTAGGGTCGAGTTAACTCAACTCAACTCAAGTCTCTAACTCGACCCTTCGCTGTTGGGTCCATGTAAATAGGGCTACTATCGAGTCAAGTCGGAGAATAGTGCGAGAAAACAGTACGGAAAACGCAAGGGATGTGTAGGAAAAAAAGCCGAAATCTGATGCCATCTATTAGTTCTTCGTCTCGACGCGAAGCGCTGCCGTAATCGCCACTCGTCGTGTCAGGTTCTTGTAAACCTGGTAGGGTTGAGTCCACTCAACTCGACTCCTCAACTCGTCCCTGTAAGTGGGTCCATGTACAAAAGGCTAGCGTGGATCACTGGCAGAACAAAAGCAATAAAGGGGCCCCGCAGGACTGCGAGGTTTGTTTTAAACTATTTCCGCGCCGGACATAAAAAAGATATGCGTCTTCATGGGCTCTGAGTGCTGACGCTCTCCCACCCTCACTCTTAAGGGGCTTCAACCCTCATACCTTCAGTCGCCTGAATCCCCCCAAGAAGCCCCTTAAGCTTCACGAGTTCCACCTACAATCTGCAAAATTAGTCGTTCTTATCATCACTATAACATAAAGCGACTACTAGCAGAAGGTTTATCAAAGTTTATCACTGAGTTTTCCCAACAAAACCTTAAAATAACAGCGTGGTTATTAACCAATATCCCGAGACATCAATAAGGAGCCCACACCTGTCAAACTGCGGATAATTTTTATGGTGTTAGCTTTCTGTGGGAATTTTGTAGATTTGAAGAATTACCCCTTTTATGTTGAACAGCTAAAGTAACCGAAACCTTCATGCAACCTCTTTTTTTTTTTTTTTTTTCACCCGAGAAAGCTGCACCTGTATACCTGTTTCTGGGTGCTCTATGGCGATGCACAAAATGCCATTCAGAAATTTTAAGGTCACTCCCTCAATTTAAAAGGGCTTGACCTTTCTTTCTGTACTCTTGTTTAATACAGCATAGAAAGAAAGGCTTGCTGGGCAAGCCTTTCGTTTCACGCGAAGAATAAACATAACAGTTTATTTTACACTGCACAGCAGATACATTCTAGAAGTAGAGCTATTTGAGTGAGTTGTTGTTTATGCATATGAAACAGCGCGGAAAAGAGAGAGTCAGCGCTCGTCCTTCCTTAGTTCCCGTCTTTTTCGCGCTGTTTGATATGGATGAGTAGATACATTGCTAAGAACTGTGGCTTGTCAAGCAAAACATGCAGATGCAGCCTGCAATCCAGAACTGCATCTTGAACTACACATGATGGAGCGTGCAGTTTACGTTTATTTCATCGAAACGTCTTCCATTAAATATCGGTGACGTCCTACACTGAAATGATCGTTTAATTGAACTCTCTCGAAAAGCTTAATGTGTACGAGTAGTTTTTATTTAACATACTATATCACATCACCGTACTCATACCTGGACTCTGAATCTTAGAAGGCTTTAGGTATGCTGATGAAGAGTTAGTTGTCGCTGCCATTTCACTATAAACGGTTAATCGATTTTCAATCAATTTTTTGCTACTGCTGCCATGTGTGTGTGTGCGTTCCTCCTGAGACGCCGTGATACGAAGTGCGTCTGTGAAAAAAACGCTTATCGTGTCGGTGCACGTCTCTCCCGAGACGCATTAGTGCGAAATGCTGTGCAAAGAATGTCGGCTGAATAGCGGTGCCTGCTGCGTAAGTGCCACCAACCCACATGCACGGCTAATAAACCGTGTCTACTCGGAACTGGTTGGTTCCTTACCACGGTACCGGACACGCAACTGCCGAAGGGATAAGAAGCATTGCACATCGAGAAGGAAGACAAGCGATTGCTGCATTCAACCTCTGTTTGAATTTGGCATGTTGAAGAGTGCTGCCGAAATGATGGCTGATATCACGAATGAAGTTGGCGCAGCGTCGACTCCGTACGCATGGTCAAGGGCGCCAGATTGAACCACACCTCAGCTAATGAATGGGCGTCATACGAAGGAAGACTACCATCGTGCCTGATCGTCAGCCGGGTTCCCGAAAGAAACAAAATGCATGCATTCCTGAGTATCATAGGTCCTAAAACGTACTCTTCTAAAATCGCTAGTTCTCGGAGGTTCCTTCTGCTAATAGTTTCGAGGTTCCGACGAAAACACTCGGGGATCATCTCTCTCCCTGGCCTTAGGCAATCGGCGAGCGGGTAATATTTCACAAGCGGCAACAGCACTCGCCCTCAGAAGGCGAGTCAATTTCTGATTACGTTGCTGCTTTTCGGAAGCTGTCATGAACATGTGATTTTGGAAGCGCTTTAGACGAGTCTACGAGATCGCTTCGTGTATAGTCTGCCAAGGGAGGATATGCGGTGCGTGCTGTACCGAAGTAAGCAAGCTTATATTTCAGACAGCTGCAGAGCGCGCTATCTGGAAACAGCAACAAAAAGCACTGCTGAAGCTCGCACCACGGTGTCATCCGATATAACGTGTAGATTGCATCAAATTCCAAGCAGCAAGGATGTCCCTTGTGCGGCTCACAGAAGTATTCAAGTCTGCCCATACAAAGGCGATAAGTGCTATCAATGTAATCAAAAGGGGCACATCAAAGGGTCTGCCGTAGCGACAGCGGTACGTCGCATAATAAACGGCCAGCCGTACAAAAGTGAGGACGATAAATTTTGCACTGCAAGCAGAAGCGGCGGCTTTAAAAGGCGTGTCTTCAAACAAAGCTGAACCTGTCGTGGTAGAGGAGACCGTAAATGATGTTTGGTCAGCATGGAGCTAGAAACTGGGACCGCTGAAAGCCCGTTATACCTAGTGGCACGGGCAGAGGCACATTATTTTATGTTTTTTTTTGGGGGGTAGCCTCGCCATAATATATATACGTGTTTTGCCTTTTAAGCAATATCGCAGACTTTTTCCGTCAAGCAGCATGGAACACACTGCTGTCAAGCTTCGCACGCACACGAGAGCTATAGTCAAGCCGACAGGAGTCTCGACGGTTAACGTGAAACATAGTGCAAAGACTGCGAACCTTCCTTTCTGCATGGCCGACCAAGAGCGACCTCCACTGATGGGCCGGAAGTAGCTTCATGCAAAGTGACTGGACTGAAGAAACGTCTAGAGCTTTCACCGAATGACAAGGTCAGATAATTCCTGTTCTCTTTGTTCAGGAGAAAGGCTGCATTTTCTGCTCTCTAAATATGACTCCCTGATCAAATATGAAAATGGGCACAATTACAGAAAAAAAGGCAGAACTATACTTGAAGCCAGATCAGAAACCTCAGTTAATCAAAGCAAGAAACGTTCCAATCGCTTTGCTAGGATCTGCCGAGGCAGGGTCGTCGAAGGTGGAAACAATAGGCACCATAACGCATGTCACAATAGCTAGTTATGCAATGCCAGTGGTAGCTGTAATCAAGAAGGATGGGAGGATACACCTTTGCGGCGATTATCAAACGACCGTGAAACCTTGCCTTGATGTCACGCGGCACCCCTTGCAAGAGATGGATGATTTGTTTGCCGCGCTTTCAGGCGGTGTACATTTTTCTAACCGCGCCTTTCAGCAATGATTCTCCGTCCAAACAATACCCTGAATATGCACAAAGGGTTGTTACTTTTCAACAGACTGCCTTTTGAAATTTCTTCCGCGCCAGATTTGTCGACACATCTGGACGATCGACATCCTCGTGATAGGAAAAACGACCGAAGAAAATTTTGTCAATCTCGGGGCTGTGCTAAAGCCGCTTCTACACCGCAGCGCCAGAATGAAAAAAAGAAAAATGGTCATTTTCTTGCGGAATGAACTTGGGCCACATTATCAGTACTGACGGCGTCTCCCAATTATCAGATAAAGTCGACGCACTACTTCATGTCCCAGAACCGCAAAAGAAGCGACAGCTGCAATCGTTCATGTGCATCGTCAACTACTATGGCAAGTTTGTTTACTTGGCTACTGCCGCGCAACCATTCTAGAGATTACTGCAGGAAAAAGAAGCATGGAACTGGGACGCGTGTTGTTGGGAAGCTTTAAGCCAAGTTAAAATCTTGTTGGCATCTCCCCCTACTCTTGCATACTTATAGTCCGAACGGAATCTAAAACTGTCATGTGACGAGTCTCAGTGTGGCGTTGGTGCTGTTTTTTTTTCTTCATATTTTTGAGGATGGCAGTGGCCGGCCTGTTGCGTGCGCGCCGCGAACATTATGTGGGGCGGGGGGGGGGGGGGGGGGGTACCACAGTCAGCCCGGAAAAGAAGCGCTAGCTATCATTTACAAAGTACAGAAATTTCACTCCTGCATATAAGTTCTTTTGTTCACATTGGTCGCGGACCATAAGCCACTACAGATCACCTTGGGCCCGAAAACTGGTGTTCCAACAATCGCGGCTGCTGGCTTGAAGCACCGGGCCGTGACGTTGTTAGCATACTCCCACAATGTCATGTTCGAGAAATCGAGTGAAAACGTAGAAGCTGATTTCTGGAGTCTGCCGCTGCCACATCTCGAAGATGGCGGGCACGATAAAGAAACATTTTACTCTGTGCGGTTAGGTCGCTGCCTGTTTCCAGCCCCGACATTGCAGGCGCCACGAGTAAAGACAAAATTCTTTGTGAAGTGAAAGAATAACCGAGTGTCGGCTGACCCACGCCTGTCGCTGATGATAATTTGAAGCCTTTCTTTCACAGGTGCAACAAGCTAATCGTTCGTCAAGGCTGCGGATTGCTCGGAAAAAGGCTGATTATTCTCAGAGAATTGCAAAATTTTCTCCTAGATGACTTTATGACGGCCATCCCGTCATTGTACGAACTAAGGAACCAGCAAGGAGTTACGTGTGGTTGCCATCCTTTGAGGCGGACCTAGTTCGCCGCGTTAGGAGTTGCGTAACTTGTCAAGAGCAACGTAATGTTCCAGTATATGCACCGCTGCATCCATGGGCGTGGCTTTCGTCTCCGGGGCAGTGAGTTGACATTGATTTTGGTGGCCCTTTCAGGAGACCATAGTTTTAGTGGTGGTAGACGCACACTCCAAATAGCCAGTTTTTGAAATGCGGTCAACGACTATCGAAGCACTACGCGTTGTCTGACGGAACTTTTCCCCAAGTTCAGGTTTGCGGCAACACTTATTTCTGATAATGGTATGCAATTTACTTCCAAAGATTTCAAGCACTTCGTACTGGGAACGAACTCTCGCCATGTCCTCACGGCCCCCTATCAGCCAAGCTCCAACGGCCTCGCAGAACACCACCCCACCGGGGTGGCGAAGAGAATTAGGGCGACTACTAAGAGTGAGGCCTCCGCAACGCCATCTTGAGGGGGGCAGAAAAGCGAGCCGGGTGCCGCAGAACGCGCCCGCTGAGCGCTCGGAGAAGTGGAGGATGTTCAAGTGCGCGGCATGTAACATGATTAAGACAAACATTGTTCGTTCATGCGTGACTTACGGGTTACGCACCATATGAAAACGACACCAGGAGTCACATTCCAGAAACTGCGTTCGTTAACGCTCACTGCGAACTGCATATGCTTCTCGCAATTCTTTTCCAAAGGATTTCGAGCCGCGAACACTTCGGGAACGAGCTGTTCGTCGCGAGGGCTGGCAAGCAAAACGCGGAAACCGGTTGTCTTCGATTCATTTTACTCCAGAATTGTTTACCTGAACTGGACAAACGGCACGGTTGTGTTTACATATGCTCTGCGCTGGTTCTGTTATTCCCGGAGTGGCTGCAGGCGCTGCTAATAAATTTATATAGGCTTAGCACAGTTTCTTCTCTGCAATAAAGTGATCGCTGATGAATTGGCGTGAGATTATTACGGGAAGCGTGTAGAGATCGTTCGATGAAAAGCGATCGCCCTACCAAAACATTTCAAACAAAGTGTGGGAAAAATTATGGAAGCCTTGTGTGGGGCTTGTGAGGCAGTGGCATCTTATGTCGTGCACAGAAATGACGTGTTAAGTCGGATAGAGGGCGGATAAAATTTGATTATTGGTTGACTAGGGAGGATTAGGTGAGAAAACTGAATTACGGTTTCATTAAGGTCTATTGGTAGTGAGTTAGTGAGTACAGGGGGCGATTAGGGCGTATTACGATTAAGCGCAAAATTGTTTGAATCATGATTACTTCAGACTACCTTGATTATATGCGGATTACGTTTGATTAAATGTGATTACGTTGGGTTAAGAAGGATTTAGTTGGATTAAGGGGATAACTGAATTATATAGATTACTTTGGATTGAAGGTGACTAATTTTGGTTATGATAGGTTAAGTTAGATTAATAAAGAAGTGATTTCGCATTCATAGCACATAAGCACGATTCTACTTTAAAGCAAAAATTAATTGGTAATTAAGCGAACAGTGAGGGGGCGGCAACGGTTGTAAGCTGAATTTGAAATCATTCAGAGAATTCATTTGAAAGCAAGAGCACCTAGTGTAAGACGTGCTGAGCTTGTGGCAGCGAAAATATGTTTTAACAGTTGAATCAGCATCTAATAGACTACAATCCTTGGGCAAGCATGTCTACAAGCTTTGCAAAGCTATAGCGTAGCTCTACATAAAAATCAGAATCCCTCACATAACAGAACAGTGCAAGATATTTAGTACCAATGACAAAGTGAAGACCATATTTTAAAGGCTTACCTCATTTTAGAACCAATGAAAGTTTACTATGCAGCATCAGGACCATGGCATTAACAGCGACTAATGTCAGGCTTTTAGTTAAAAAACAATGTAACGATGATGTCGCAATTTCCATTGAGGCTTCCTCTAGTTGGTGAAAATGTATTCCGAAGGGGAAGCCATGCCTTGTTTTCACTTCAGCAGAGTAGCAATTCTTGAATTCAAATAATTTACTTTGCTTTGTGCGAGTGTTGTATCAACTTGCTATTTCAATCACAGGTATCTTTCAGCCAGCAAACTCTGTATGTTTTTCAAAATATAAACGGTTTAACGTTCGTTTTTCATGTTGTAGGTAGTGATGTGTGTAACCCATCCTAAACAATGTTTCTAATTGATCCTTTGCGGTTTGTTACTTTTAGCTGATTAAAACGCTCCGAACTTGATAGTATTTGCTCCTTTAAGCTTAATAAAATTGCCTGTATCAGTGTGATGCTGAGGTCTATTATTTACAGCAGTATGTGTTTCTTTTTGTCAAGCGTCGGAAAATAATATTTATTGTCTTGCTTTCTTCAATGTCGTGAAGTTGTAACATGCCATCGTAGTCTGGCCGCAGAATAAGACAACAGCTTCAGCACGCCTGCCAAGCGCACGCAGATTGTTCTTCGTGGCTGCAGGACTGAATGCAGGTAGTTTGCTGTCCCGTTCTCGCCTGGCTTAGCGGGTCCTGTTAAATATATTTGTGGAGACGCGACAACGAGCGTGTTTGAGCATCATTTCCACAAATTTGATGACTCCGGACTTCGCGTCTTCGTTCTTTGCTCCTGCCCTGAGCTTGCATCAGTCGCTTCGTTAGCCTACCTGCGCCCGGTGCACGAGACCCCGCCTACCTTCCACCATGTAAGCCATGTCCACGGATACCCCCACTCAAATATCGTCTCCGTCTCCTCACACGGCTTCCTCTCATGAGTCCGCAGTCTACGCTGTCAAGATCTCTGACTTCTGATCATTGGACTCGGAACTTTGGTTCCTCACCATCGAGGCCTTTTTCCCCCCACACAGTGTCACATCGCAGGTGACCATGTTCGACCCCGTCGTTGGTGAGCTCATGCCTGCTACTGCTGCGATTGTTCGCGACGTCCTCCGCTTTCCACCTTCCAATGGCCATTACGATCATCTTCGGGCGACACTCATCCAGCGAATTTGTGAAACGGAGCCGCGTGTCCACAGCAGCTCCTTACCTCAGAAGAGCTCAGAGATCGCAAGCCTACAAGCTGTTGCGTCGCATGACCGCCCTGGCTGGGGACTCCGCTGCTTTACACGACAGCGCACTCCTTCGGGAATACTTCTTGCAGCGCCCAGAACCGCAGGTCCGCATGATCTTGAGTGTGCCTTCATCTGAGACATCGTAATCCCTCGCTGCGCTGGCAGATAAGATCATGGACGTCGGTTTTTCATTCGTGGAAACAATCCAGTGCTTCTTGCCCTTAAGTTGCCCAGCGCCGCTACTGACGATTGCTATGCTCGCCTCCCCGATGCTAATGACTAGCTCACTCGGCAAATAGCACGGCTTACAGTTTAAGTTGCAGCCCTTCGTACTCGCCAGCCGCGTTCCTCATCTCTACCCCGCTGTACCAGCCCCAGTACTCCTGGCTACTGTTCTTCGTCCTCCAGCACCTTTTGCTGGTACCACCGCTGCTACGGCTCTCGTACATGCCAGAGCCGCCAGCCATGATGCTTCGAGAGGAAACGGTCCGACCGAACACTGAAGGCGACCGGTGTTCTCGGCCCCCAATCTAGTCGCCTCTTTCATGTAGTTGACAGTATAACGAAAGTCCGCTACGTCATCGACACTGGTGCCGAGGTCTGTGTTCCTCCACCTACGTTGGCTGAGCGACGCCACCCTTCAGACTCTCCACCTCTAACCACAGTCAATAGTTCGATCATACGGACAACGGCCATAAGTTCGTGACTCTCGACATCGGACTCCGCCGTACCTTTCGCTTGGTATTTGTCATCGCGGTCATGCGATTGCCAATCATCGGCGCCGACTTCCGATGGTAGTACAGGCTCCTAGTTGATATGAGGCAAAACCGCACGTACTGAATTCTGAAACGAGTCTAGCGGTCCAAGGCGTCTCTTGCCGCGATCCAACACTCCGGCTCCTCCATGCGCACAACACAATTCCCTACCGTTTGTCCAGGTACTTGCTGGGTATCCGGACGTTTTCCGACCCCTGTCCCTTCAAGCACCGGTCGCTCACAGTGTGACACATGTTGTGACGACTGGGCCTCCCGTGTTTGCTCGCGCTCGTCGCCTCGCACTTGATCACCTTGCTGTCGCCAAACTACAATTCGAGCATATGCTAGAGCTTCACTTCATCCGTCCCTCTTCCAGGCCTTGGGCATCCCTCTCCCCATGATGCCCACAAAGAATGGCGGCTGGCGCCCATGCGGCGATTACTGGGCTCTCAACAAGGCCTCAGTCCTTGACCGTTACCCGATTTCCCATATCGAGGATTTTACAGCAACCCCTCATTGCTGCACAATCTTCATCAAGGTTGATCTCGAGAAGGCATGTCACCAGATTCCTGTGGTGCCCTCGGATATCCCAAAGACCGCCATTATTACGCATCTTTGAATTTCTGAGGATGCCTTTCGGTATTCGCAATGCGGCCCAGATTTTCAGCGCCTAGTTGACAAATTCCTAGACGATTTGACGTGATGCTTTTTTTATCTTGACATTCTCGTCTTCAGCTCTACGGTAGAGGCCCACAGGCTCCACCTGCGTCCTCGCAAGGCTAAGCCGCTTTGGTTTTGTGGTCAATGGACCAAAAGGTGAGTTTGGCGTTGCAGAGTTGGACTTTCTCGGTCATCGCGTGAACGCCCATGAAATCCACCCGTTACCGGCCCATGTCACCGCCATCATTGAGTTTCCCCGGCCCACAACCACCCGGCAACTGCGCGAATTTTTCGGCCTCGCCAACTGTTTTCGGCGCTTCCTTCCTCGCTGCGCTGCGATACTGCAGCCTCTCCGCGACGTTTTCTCGGGCCACAGCAAGCCGACTGCTCTTGTTGCTTGGAGCGATACCGCTGACCGCGCATTCAGCGGCATCAAAGCTACCAGTGCCTGCTCGACGCTCCTGGTTCATCCTAAATGTGACGCGCCCACATCCGTCATAGTTGACGCATTGGGCACTGCTCTCCGCGCGGTCTTGCAAACGGTTCGTCGCTGGTGTTTGGCAGCCAATTGCCGTCTTTTCAAAGAAGTTTGCGCCCCTCAGCACCCCTACAGTACCTTCAGCCTAGAGCTGCTAGCATTACATTCAGCCATGAAGCACTTCCGCCATTTTTTCGAGGGACGCACATTTCATATCCTGACTGACCACAAACCTCTGACGGCAAGTCAGCGGCAAGTCGAATATAGTTGCCGATAATCTTTCCCGCGCTGAAATCAATGCGAACGACAATGAACGGCCAGTCATCGACTTCACGGCCATAGCTGCTGCTCAACAAGCCGATTCGGAGCTGCAATGGCTTCGCACGCGTGACATGGCTCTGGCATTGGAGGACGTCTTGCTCCCTGACTGCCGCATTACTCTCGTTTGTGATACGTCGACCGGTCGCCCTCGGCCTTACGTGCGTCCATCGTGCTGCGGAACCTTCTTTGAGGTCCTCCATTCTTTTGCCCATCCTGGCATCCGCGCAGCTCAGCGCCTCGTCACGGCTCGTTATATCTGGCCTCGCATCAAGGTCGACGTTCGCCGCTGGTTGTCACGTGCCTTACACCGACACACAGCGATTCCTCTTGGATTCTTCCCGCACGGAAGCCCGGATCAGCTTCGGCGCGTCGATATTGTGGGTTCCATTCCTCCCTGCGGGAAATACCGCTACCTGTTAACCTGTTCACGAGATGGCCTGAAGCGAACTCCCTGCTTGATACTATGGCGGAGCCAATTGCAACAGCGCTCATCACCCTCTGTATAAGCCGTTACTGTGTGCCTTCCACCATTACGACTGATTGTGGTCGTCAATTTGGCTCAACATTATTTGTCAACCTGTCTCGGCTACTCCATTTCCAACTGTATCATGGAGCGCTTTCAGCGGCATCGAAAACTTCACTTATGGCTTGCGCTTTCCCTTCACCATGTATTCAGCGCCTACCCTTCGTCCTGCTTGGTCCCCGCACCGCACCTTGCAGGGACTCTTCTACCTGTGCAGCAGAGGTAACGTTGGGCACTACGCCTGCTGAAGTCACAGATTACGCCCGCCGCCTACGTAGCGCTATGAGCACTTGTTCAACCGCGCCAACGTCAGTATTCTAGTCGTATCCACGTGCCCCCCTCCCTCCTCCCCCCCGCCACATTCGACCTTCAGCGGTGCATTCACGTCTTTGTCCGCCACAACGCCCTACACCCACCCTTACGTCCATCCGTTCCAGGTGCTGCGGCGTGTTCCTAAGCCTTTTCTACCGCGCATCAATGGCCAGGAAAACCCGATATCCGTCGATCGCCTTAAACCCGTCCACCTTGACTAAGACGTGATCGCCAACTGTGTCGCTGCACCCTCTCCCGATCGTGCCAGTCCTCGTCGCACACAATTCACACCCACAGTATCCGCTTTTCGCCGTTCCCTTTCGCTCATGGCTTCATCGCTAGAAGGTGGGGACCTGTAGCATGCCATGGTAGTCCGGCCGCAGAATGCGACAGCCTCAGCACGCCTGCCATGCGCCCGCAGAGTGTTCTTCGTTGCTGCAGGGCTGCATGCCAGCAGTTCGCTGTCCTGTTTCCGCCCGACTCAGCGGATCCTGTCAAATATATTTGTGGAGACTCGACAATGGGTGTGTCTGTGAATCATCTCCACAAAGTGAATAGTTGCTCAGGTTTGTTGCAAGTTATTTCTCATGATTTGAATTCTTTTATCTTCACAACATGGCTTTTCGCTTCTATCTCAAGTGAGTGCATCAAAGAAAATGGAGAAACGCGAATTACTCTGCATAATATGCCTACCTTGTGCCGGAACTAGGTATAGTTAAAGCTTTAGAGACAGCCTTAACTCCACCTGCAGTGGGCCTTGGCAAAGGCATTCACCTGCATATCCACAGGTCACAGGCCCAGTACCGGCCAAGGAAGCTGCATAGAAATAAATTGGCCGCCTAACTGGGTTAAACGGAGTTAGACGAGCATTACCTAGCTTTTACGCGGCTTTTTTATTGTTCCCCTACTGTAAAATTCTGTATAAAATTCATATAGGATGTTGTATACAGGTTTACTGTACAGAATCTGGGATACAGGATTGTGGGCTATTTCAGGAAATTCCTGTACCGCCCTGAAAAGTCCGGAATAAAACCGCGCGGAGCTCTGATACCGGAATAGCCTGTATGGTTGATGGCCCTCGTTTCCGAAAAGAAACTCGTCGCCAGGCTGGAAAAAGCATACAACAATATAAAATATCATGACTACATTTAAAAATAAATAAACTAAAAATGAAAACTTCTATCGCCAATTCAGGAATCGAACTTCGGTCTTCGTAGTCTTGAGACTGATGCTTTAACCTTAAACCTTAACCTTAACGGGCACCTTAAAAAAATTAACCACTACTCAACAGTGGGTTATGGTTACGGTGGTTATGATTCAGTATATGTAGCTAATTTTGCTCTTAGTTTGTATATTTTCTTTGGCTGTAGAATATGTGGCCGTAATTCACCGATCACCCTTTAAACACACTGAATATTTTTCCAGGCTATCACGAGGATTAAAAAATGTCCGGTATTTTTATAACGGGTCGGTTTATTGCAGGCAAACCTCAAGATATCAGAATTTACTAGTGCTGATGTGGTTTTTATCGTCTACGAACGCTTGTATGTTTTCTTTCGTACAGAGATATCCAGTGCACTAATAGTTGTAATACTTTGCTTTTAGTTTCACGTGCTACCTGCGGAGCAGCGACGTCGATGAATACACTTCCGACTGAGTGGTTTCTATATGTAAATGTTTGAGAAAGCGTCGCCAGGTGTGCGGCTATCTGTGCATCTTTCGATTGTCAACGATGTTTCCTTATTTTTTCTCAAGCGTATTTTCGTCATCGCCAGCGAAACGGTGCGTTCGTGCTTCCACTTTCGCGTGGAAGGCAGACGATCTTAGGTCGCAGATATGAAGACGCACCGCAAGATCGTACGAGTTGCAGCGACTGTTGCACGCGCAAAAGCGACGCGATGCGTGTATATGCTTGCTGGCGCACACTACGACTGCTTCGTAATTTCGAGGCCTTTGTGAAACGAAACGAGCTCTTTATATACAGAATAGTTGTATAATATGTTTGGAATCATGCTTATTTAGTGCGTTGGCGTGTCTAGCATGGTCATTCTGGTTAAGCTTCATCGATCGGCCGGGCTTCTGTTCAGAAGCAGAAATACTCTGCCCGGTATCAGTTCCAGCAATGACAGGCTCATCCGGTTTCTCGTTAATTGATACAGGCTGAAGCGAAATGAAACTGCGTGGAGCTCTCATTCCGGAAATTCCTGTATGGTCCGCGGCTCTTGTTTCACAAAAAAAACCTGGACGCTAGGCTGGAAAAAACTTGCAGAGTTATAAAATAACACGACTACATTTGAAAAATAAAAAAAAAAATAAAAATAAAACCTCACACGTCATGATTACAACTTCGCTCTATACGGTCAACAAACAGATGCACACTCCGCTGCACCAAACAAGAATAGAGTAGCGGAGGTTATATCTTTGTTTGTGTAGTCGAGCCTCTCTTTCGTACTTTGTGTATTTTTGTAGGGCGTAGAATTTGTGGCCGCATTTGACCGGTCGGCCTTTAAATACGTTGAATCGTTTTCCTGGCTATCCCGAAGGGTTATCCATGTTCCGCAGTTTTACAATGCGTCGCTTTCTTGCAGAAGAACCTCAGAACGTCGCAATTTACTAGTGCTGATTGTGTTTTGTCATCGTCATGTAATTTTTGCTGCATACAAGCATATACGATGCACCAACGCTTGTAATACTGCTTGTTTTAGCTTCACCTGCTACTAGCGAAGCAGCGACGTCAATGAATTTACTTCCGACCAAGTGTTTTGCATAAGTAAAAACTCAAGGAAGCGACTCCCGATGTACGGCTAACCTGAGCATAATTCGAAGGTTAGCAATGTGTTTTATTTATTCTCGAGCGTATTTTTATCCTCGCTAACGAAACGCTACGCTCTTTCTTACACTTTCGCGTAGAAGGTGGCAGAGCTTTAGTCGCAGATATGAAGATGCACCGCAAGATCGTACAAGCTGCAGCGACTGTTGCACACGCAAAATCAACGTGATGCGTGTATATACTTGCTAGCGCACACGTCCATGGCTTCATATCTTCTAGGTATTTGTGAAACAACGCGTACTCCACATTTGCAGAAGAGTTGTAACGTATAATATGTACGGTTCCATGCTTATTTAGGGCTTAAGCATGTTCCGATGTGGTCAATCTGGTTGAGCTTCACGCTCCGCCCGAATTGTGTTGAGGAGCGGAAATACTCTGTCCCGATCAGTTCCATTTATGACGGGTTTGTCCGGATTCAGTTAAACCGGACATGACCTGTCCTATACATGAGCTTCATACAAGACTGGTCTACCCTGTTTCATATCCTTACGGCATTGGGATGTCCTGTATGAGATGCATATTGGAAATGATTTGTCCTACATTAGCTCCATACCGGACTGGACGTCCGGATTAAGATTCATACCGGACATGACCTGTCCGGTATAAACATGCTTAAGCTTCATGCAAGACTGGTCACACCGGTATAAAATTTATACGTGATAATACAGGACCGGTTCATACCCGTCTGGCGCGATACGGGATTTTTCACTAGGGTCAGCGCTTAGATTTTGGATTCTATGCGTCGAGGCCATCTCAACGATATATGACTTGACGTTGTAGCATAAACTTCAGTTTTATTCATAATTACTAATAATCAGAAGACGTTAGTTTAGTGCAACTGTACTCGATATAGTCTTAGCTACAGTATATGACTTGAAAGTATCAGTTGAGTTCAGTTCAGTCGTGTCCGATTCTTCGTGACCCTATGGACCATATCACGCCACGCTGTACGGTCTGTCACTATCTTCCTAACATCACATAACTTCATCTGCAATGCTTCAAGGATGTCATCTAACCATCGCGTTCACTGCTTCTCCAGTTACCCTCAACCTTTCCCAATATCGAAGCTTGCTCGAGCGACTCCTCTCTTCTCATCAGATGACCAAAGTAGCTAAGCTTTAACTTTAGAATTTGACCTTCCAATGAGCAGTCAGAGTTTATGGACGACAATATCGGCTGATTTGATCTTCTGGAAGTCCAAGGAACTCTCAAGAGTTTCCGCCAGCACCACAATTCAAACGCGTTAATTCTGAGGCTGTCAGTCGTTTTCAAGGTCCAACTCTCGCATCCATACATCACAACAAGAAAGACCATAGCACGAGTCATACGGATCTTGGTTGGCAGTCTGATGTTTCTGCTCTTAACTAGGCGGTCAATGCTAACCATGGCTCTCTTTCCCAAAAGCAGGCGTCTCCTAATTTCATGGCTGCAGTCACCTTCCGGGGTAATCTTGGAGCCCAAGAAGAGAAAATCTGTCACAGCTTCCACTTCTTCTTCCTTGATGCTCCAGGACTTGATAGGGCAAGGTGCCATGATCTTTGTATTCTTAATGTTGAGTTTAAGCCCAAACATCTTACTCTCTTCTTGTATGCGCAGCAGAAGTCTCTTGAGTTCCACTTCGCTTTCTGCCATTAAAGTGGTATCATCCGCATAACTAAGGTTGTTGATACGTTTTCCAGCAATCTTCACTCGGCTGAAGACTAGTCCAGACCGGCCTTCCTCATGATGCACTCAGCATATAGGTTAAATAGGCAGGGCGACAGTATGCAGCCTTGTCTCATTCCTTTCTCAATCGGGAACCAATCAGTAAGACCATGCTGAGTTGTGGCTGTGGCCTCTTGTCCTTCATACAGGTACCTGAGGAGACAGATGAGGTGAATTGGAACTCCCATCTCCAATCTGTTTTATCTACGCAGTCAAACAGTTTTGCATAATCAATATCAGTATGGCTCATCTGATAGCCAACAGCATTGCACCAGGACTTAAAAATCCTTTAAACACTTAAAACACACTGGCAACATTGGTGAACAGAGCTCCTAAACACTTCGCAGGCCGGTTCGTGCCCCCCTCAAGATGGCCGCCACCGGCTTCACCCCAGCGCTTTGGACGGTATAGCCGATTGCTACTGCAGTAGTTTTTTTATAACTTCTTTGGCTCCTACTCCACATTACACATTAGAGTCAGAGAATAAAAACCAGCCAAGGGACGAGGACGAAGAAAGACGATGTACACACGGAAGCTGGAGCTAACAACTGTGCTTTATTGAAATAATAACATTTCCCAAGAAACCTTGCAAGGCATGCGCAGCTCGACGTCCAACACACAGCATAAAAGTGACAAGCAAAAAGCAACGCTTCGGAGATAGCCAAGATACTAGGGTCTTTGAGATAAATAACTTATTTCTTTCTGCATCAACGATAAGGATGCTGTGCTAATACAATTATCTCCTTGCATACTTATGTGATACGCCTCAAGAATTTCGCGCTCTACCTTACCCTTGCCCCTACCAAGAAATTTGACATTTGAAAACAGCGGATAACAACCGCAATCCCTACAATGGCGAGACAAAGTTTTAGCTCCACT
>JAJIZL010026801.1:124994-139109 GCA_023969395.1 Amblyomma maculatum | reverse complement strand
GTGTGTGTGTGTGTGTGTGTGTGTGTGTGAGTGTGTGTGTGTGTGTGTGTGTGTGTGTGTGTGTGTGTGTGTGTGTGTGTGTGTGTGTGTGTGTGTGTGTGTGTGTGTCCCTCGGGCAGAGGAATCGCCCACAACCTTTAAAAGGGGCGCTTAGTGTCCCCCATAATAGACTTTTCAAATCATTAAATATTAAATTATGAAGGAGGGGGCGACACACAACATTAAACCCAAGCTACGCGTACAACTCTACTGAAAATATTTCTTGTAACGCTAAATTGAAGGAAAGCTCTGCGGTAAATATAACAAACTCTTAAGCCAAAAGTGTATTGGCCGGTGAATCAGCGTTTTGACCGGGCTGCTACTCATACATACAAGACACTATGCCGTAGGCAGCCGCTTTCTCTCTTTCTCTTCTTTACACTTTTTTGCCACTTTTTGTGCTATTCCGTAGTACCCTGTGGCGGTTTCTTTTACGTGCGGCATCCTATGCGTAGCTGCAAGCTGCTCTTCGCCCAACGACGTCACGCTCCAGCGGCATCCATTCCTTGGAGGATGGCATCGTGTAAAGATTTAGGAGCAGCGAGGCGTGCTTGATTTTTATCCAGGAGAATTTCGCAGTGAATGTTTGCTCCCTTGGAGGTCGGCTTGAAATGTACAGAGCACTACAATGCCGACGCCTACACAAAGCCACTGTCGCATTTTCTGGAGGTGAGGTAAAATCTTACGCTTCTTGCAGCCGATGTATACATCATTGCCTCTTCAAAGGGACACTGACAATAGGTCTCTAACAATTGTTACGTAGATAAATTTAATAGTACGGTACTTCATGACTATTGTCGCCCGTACGGGCGCGAAAGGCATATTTATTGCTTGGACACTTTAATTGGAAGTTTTGGTGATTTTTTTCTAGCCGCTGTGATTCAAACTGTTCTTGCCATGAACGTAGATGGGTAAAATGGCGCAAACATTGACGTAAATGCGCACTCCGTGATTGCTTACGCATGGCGAGTAATGCACTCTAGCAGAAGCCGAAATTAAAGCTACAGCTGGCCGGAGTCATCACTTCGTTTTCACCAGTCACAGATCCCGTTCCCAACCTCTTACGTGTTTTCTTACTTTGTGTCCAGGCCTTTTGCACTAAACAAGATGAAATTATTTCTTGTAAGGCTAAATTGAAGGAAAAGCGTGCTGTGAATATAACAATAATAGCGTGTTCATTGAAAATAAAATATAGCAGAGTTCTGTGATATGAGGAAAAAGTTGGCAAAAAAGGTGGATTTTGAACTGGTAGTTGGATTTCGGCTACAATTATTTCTAGAAATATGAAGATTTCTGGAAGCTCTGCATTTTAACCACGAAATAATTCTCGTATAGAGCCTGATTCGTAGGGAATTAAACAGACCTAGGGAATTAAACAGGGTCGCTTGGAGCTCGACGCCGTAGAGCAGTAAAGCCGCCAGTCGATTTTTGAAATTCATGGCCTGCCTGCAAATGGAAAAGAAAACTTGCGCGAGACGCTCTTCTGCCTCTAAAAAAAGCTAGAACTAAAAGAAGTTCAGCCGCATGAAATCATTTCAGTTCACCGTTTGCCAGTGAAAAATCAGATAGTAGCGCCTGACTTCGATTTTCATCCACAACTATGAGGGAGGCATGGCTTTCGGTCGAGGCAAAGTACGCCCACTAAATGATAGCAAACAGTTGCCTCTGCTATTTTTCAGTGAATACTTGACGCAACGAAACCGCCATATCAGCCAAAAGCAGAAGAGGCTGCTCTAAGCGGAGCGTTTCGGAAGCTGACATTGAAACCTTGGTCAAAGTATGACTGTTAGACTGTACTTTTTTACCGACTGCGATGGCTTCAAGAACTCAGTTTCTGAAAGCAATTGCGCGTTCTCGTTTTCGCATTTGAATATCCGGAGTCTCAAAATAATACTAAGAGGAACTTTAAAGTTATATCGGCTCTAACCGACTGTTTGCATGCTTTGGTTCTCGTTCAACTTAACATACGGGATCACGCTGTTACCCAGTACCACCTCTAGGGGTTTAAAATTTCTTTTTTTACAAGGTCAGGTAGAAGGGGCAGAGGAGTAGCAGTGTTTACAAAGAAGGACTGAATCGTCTCTGAGGTCCCGATTATTTGAATTCAGCGAAATCTGTTTCTCTGAAAAGTGCTAACATGGACCTAGCTCTTGAGCTGATAGCAATCTACCGACCGCCTTCAAATAATGCCTCGTCTTTCCTAACGAAACTCAACACGGCCTGCGAAAAGGTGACTGGATTCCAAAACTTGTGCATATAATAGATGATATTAGACAGACATCCTTAACGTGGAAAATAACATTGCCTGCAGCTATCTAAACATTCTGGCTGATCATGGTATAGTCAGTCAGGTGACCCGGAAATAAATAGTAGCAGACTTGTTCGATCTTGTTTAGATCACGTTGAGAATTGTGTGTCCGATGGAGCTTCGGTAAGAGGGATTGTTATCAGCGAGAAGCTTGCTCATCATAATTTTGTCAGAGGGTGCATTGTGTCTAGGGTGAAAGTCACTAATAAACAGGAACAAGAAAGCGTTCAGATTATTGATAACACGAGGTTGGATCAAAGTGTAAATGATTATAATTGGAAGTCGTTTTTATCACAGCCACATGATGATGCGCTCTATAATGACTTTCTGGTTTGTTTCCCTGCTTTGGTTTACACCTTCAAAAAAAATATTAAAATAAAAAAAAAACGCACTAATGACCGCTCGCGGCAATACATGAAAAATAGAGGCTACAAGACATAGAGCCACAGCACTCTCTTGGTTGACCAAAAGGAACCTTTAACAGAAGGAGTTTTTTTATTCCAGCAACGACTCGGCTAAAGCGTGGTCGCTTGTAAATCAGCTGCATGGTTGCAAGCCTGGCGACTCGAGAAGGGTGGCTGAGTTACATTTTGGGCCTGCAGACCAGTGTCTTGCTGATCATTTAACCTCCATTTCGTGTCATTGCCCAGCCAGCAATCATTCAGTGCTGCTTCTTCGCCACGCATTCGTAAAGTCGCAATTGCAGAGTGGGCGTTTCTGCCCGATATGACCAATAATGATGTGCTAGAAATATTGCGTTCATTAAAAAACCAAGTCAACTGGCATAGATGGCACTTTAATGATTTGGTTTGGTTTGTGGGGTTTAACATCCCAAAGCGGCTCAGGCTACGAGAGACGCGGTACAGGATTCCGGAACTTTCGACCATTTGGGATCCTTTAACGTGCACAAGAAATTGCATAGCACGCGGACGGCTTGCTGAAAAGCGGCCGCCGAGGCTCGGATTTGATCCCGCATCCTTGAGCACAGTAGTCGAGCGCCATAACTACTGCGCCACCCCGGCGAGTTAGTCTTTCGAATTGATGACATTGTTAGAAATTATGAAGCCCTGAAGGATGTGGTTCTGTGTACAATGAGTACTATCATTACGGCATGTAAAATCCCAATTTCTATGAAACTTGCACAAGTGATCCTGGTGCCCAAAAAGGGCGATCTTCCAGAAATTCATAACTACCGACCAATATCCGGGCTGCGTTGTATGGTGCAAATACTGGAAAAACACGTATTCAGGGTTATGCAGAGTTTTGGGAACATACGCGACATTATTTCGGACAGTAAGTGCGGTTTTGTGGTAGGTAAAGGCACACAGAGTCTGTTGGAAGACGCCTCAGACTGCTTGCATTCAACCTTCGAATTTAATCAGATAGCTTGAGGTGAGGTCGAGGTAGCTGAAGATTTCTGCGCTAAGGTAGCAGGCCAATTGACCTCAACGGCAACGCTACATTTCAAAGATGTCCCGCTTCTCCGCATTGACGAATGGACCTCCTCTTCGCCATGGAGGAACTTGACGCTGCGCTGGCTTCTTGCAGATGGTCATCATCGCCGGGTACCGACGGTGTGACATACACTGCGCTTGGAAATGTTGGACATGAAGCTAGACATGTTCTTTTGAAATATTACAACTCATGGAGTGAGGGTGCAGTTTCAGATGAGTGAAAGTGCGGTCGTTTAGTCCCGTTCCTGAAACTTGGCAAATCGCCTCTGGACTTGACATCATACCGCCCAATTACACTAACTAGCTGCGTTGGTTAAGTACTGGAAAGAAAGCTGTTTACACGTATTGAGTGGTACATGGAGCGTTACCGAGTATATCCGGGTGTAATGTCTGGGCTTCGACGTTGGCGCTCTTCAATTGACAGAGTGGTGGACTTGGTATCATCTGTACAGTGTCATAAAATTTTCAAACACTTACCCGTGGCGTTGTTACTGGATATAAAGGGCACATATGCCAACGTCAATCACCAGGCCATTTTGGACGCTCTGGAAGCTGCCAATATAGGTGGTCATGTTTTGTGATAGATACGGATTTATTTATCCAACAGATCGCACTTTATGCAGACTGAGGATGGCTCAACACCTCATTTCACTTCCCGTGGAGTCCCACAGGGTAGAGTACTAAGCCCAACGCTTTTCAATCTTTCTCTTGCAGGGCTTGTCGACGTAATACCAAAATGGACGCAACTTCCAATCTAGACGACATCTGTATCTGTGCTTCAGGAGACATCTGTATAAGGGCATAGGTTCGAGCGAGGCTTCAAAAGGCGGAAAGTATAGTTGCGTCCTCTATCCATCTGCAAGAAGTGCAGATATCAACCGAAAACTGTTCGCTAGTTGCGTTTACACGCAAGAACATGTCCCCTTACACCGTACGAATTAATGGTAAAGCAATACCCTACGAAATCAGCTACCGATTTCTAGGAGTGATCATCGACCGAAATCTTTCGTTGATTCCTGATATTTCATTCATGATAAAGAGGCTGACAGCGATTGCTCACGTACTTGTCTTTCCTGGGGAAAGTCATAGGGGCGTCAGTGCGGACGATGCTCCAGCTGTACAATGCCTTATTCAAGGGATTCCTTCGGAACATTTGCTGCACTTGGAAATATCAGAAAAAACAACTTCAGAATTCTACAGAGCGTTCAAGCTCACGCTCTGCGAACCTGCCTGGGACTTCCGAAATGCGCCTCTACAGCTTCTACAGTATTAATTGCCCAGGAGCATCCCGTATCTACCCACCAAACTGTTGACGCCATGATGTGCACATTTCCGACAAATCTCCCGGGTTCTCTCTCATTATTCGGCCAGTGTTCCTATTACTAGGCCACGTACACCGCTTAAAGAGACCGTTGATGCACATCGGGCTATTCTGCCGTCCCAGTTCACACCCGCCTCTAGACCATCATCTCAACTAGGAAGCCTGCATAAACCCCGTGTGCTTCTTTCAAACCCCGGCATCAGGAAGAAGGTCGAGCTATCACCGACAGAACTGAAACGAGGGACTATCGAATATATCCATGAACACCATGAAACCCGCTCGCACGTCTACGCCGACGGCTCAGGGAATGCCGTGAGTTCTTCAGGCTCCATGGTCATCGTCGAAAGGACTACAGAAATAAAAGTTAATGCAATTCACTGGACTTCTCCGACAAATGCAGAGCGAACCGCTCTTCGTGTAGCGATTAGGCATATCAGTCCGCAGAGCCCCAGCAGTGGCCTATTTTTACATATTCGAAAGCAGCCCTCCAAGCCTTACAAGCGGCTCTTCGCCGGGAAGCCAATTAGCAACTCGTTGCGGAAACGCGAGAAATTATCACTATGCCATGAATAAAGGACACATTATCATATATCAATGGCTTCCAGGACACAGCGGCATAGCGGGCAATCTCCGTGCGGACGACGTCGCGTGAACCGCCCACCAAGACGGCGATTGTATGCTGATACCATCTTCCAAGGCAGACGCAGCGGGCAGGCTTCGCGTGCTTGCGCAGGAGCACACGCTCGTCTAGTGGAATTCTGGCCAGTTCGCGAACTTCCGTTTAAAAGCCCTCGACCCTGACCAGAAGCTCCGGCTTCAGCCCGGCCTACTCGGACGGGAAGAAACTTTGCTGTGCCGCCTGCGGGTTGGTGTAGCGTTCATAAACTCTGATTCGCTTGTGATAGGCATGGCAAATAACCCTGCAAATAACCCTGCGAGACTATAGGCCACATTTTTTGTGAGTGCCCCAAATACAGTGCGGAAAGACAGTATATCTGCCGTGCGCTGGAGGGTCTAGGTGAAGGCACACTGACTGAGATCCAAATTCTAGGTGCCTGGCCGCGGCGATCGTCTGCGGTGAAGGCCTCCCATGCACTGCTCCGCTTCATGAAAACCACGAGCTTGATCGATAGGCTTTGATTTTGCTGTGATGTGATGTAACGTGACGTGGTATGGCTGTGATGTGACTATACGTCCTTCACCCATCCCTCTTTTGCCCATCACTCGCTCCCTTTCCCCAGTGCAGGGTAGCAAACCGGTTTTGTTTCCCGGCTAACTTCCCTGCCTTTCCTCCTCCTCGTCTTCCTCCTTGTGGGCTCAACCTAGACGTCTCAAAAGATTTGACTCAATAGACCATGGGATATTGCTACAAAAATTGTAAATCTACGGCTTCCGAAGTAATTTTTATGACTTTTTGAAAAGGTACCTGGCCATCGTTGTCAGTTTGTTTAGGAAAACGTACAAGTTCCCTTGTGCAGTTGAAACGTTATGTTTCGCAGGGCTCTACCCTGTCACCCTTGTTGTTTAACTTGTTCGTCAATCACTTGTTGCATAGCATTACTTTCTTTAGGCTGTATAAATATGTAGAGGACACACTTTTCATTTCCCGCCATATTGAATTTCATGCCTGTGTCGAGACACTTCAAAAAGATGCCACTGCTGCAATAGACTGGTATGATTCAAATTTCATCAGTATAAACAGTAAAAAGACACAACTTGTATGTTTCAGAAATCCTCTTAAGAGTCTAAACTTAGACGGTCCTTTAAAGTTGCATTCATCAAGTTGTATATTTTGTCAATATTTGCCATTTCCTTATGTTGAAATGGTGAAATATATGGGCATCTTTCTCAACTTTGACATCGGTAAGTAATCTCGCCTCTCTGGGCACGATGGCTCCGCTAGCATGCGGCACGCTGATAACCTGTTTGCATTCATTGTGTAGCTGTCCTTTGGCCTGTTGCTTCACACTGGCGATGGAGACACAGCGCAAGCCCGGGTGACAGGACTGCGCAGGTGCTCTTCACCAACAAATGCCGTGTGCTGGATCTGCCACCGCTTCCTTCGTGGAAGCCACACCGTCACCACCGGACGACAACAAGCTGGGAGCTCTTCGCACGTGGTCTGCCATCAGCACCAATGCTCTCTACAGCTATATACAATCTGCCTTCGGCGTACTCGGCTACTGAGAACGGTGGCACTGGTAGCATGCGGCACGATGACAGCCCCTTTGCATTCATTGGGCAGGTAAAGAAAGATTTTGGATATTGAATCCGCTCAAGTGACCCTTTTCTGGTACTGCTGCCGTGTCCATCGCTTTTCATAGAGGTGGTTGATGTCGCCTTGACCTTGAGAAAATTGTTGCTGTTCAGTGGAGACGTTGAACCTACTTCTGACCCCTACCTAAAGCAAGTTGCTAAACAGCTGAATAATGTTGCAGCTGCCATAAAAGATATGAAAGAAAAATGTTTGACAGACAGAAACCAAACTTGACCTCCTTGCTGTCCTTGAAAGTAAAGTTGAGACTTGCCAGCAACAAATGACTGACATCAATCAAGTCACAGAGACACTTTGAAAGAATATTGACTATTTAGAAAATTGCTGTAGGCGGTCTAACTTAATCCTTTATGTTCTCCCAGAAAATGAAGAAGAACCAAACGAGTCACTGGAACAAAGTGTCAATAATGAAATAATTATTGAACTTTAGAGGTAAAAAAAATTGCAATAGACAAAATACACAGGTTAGGGAAGACCGCGACAGGTAAGGTTAGACCAGTAAAATTGAAATTACTGGACTTAGGAAGAGGATACAATCTTAGGAATAGGATACAAACTGAAATCAACCGACTACTCAGTTGGTGAAGACATCTTCATGAGAGTACGAGTCATACGGAAGAAACTTTGGGACACTGCCAAGCCAAACAGTGATAGTATCGAAAATGTATCACTTTCCTATGAGAAATTGTACATTAACAAATTTTCATATATTTGGGACGAAGAGAAGGACAAAGTGCCGATGCAAAGCAAAAAAGACACAGAAGAAAAACAAACGGTCGAACAACCTGCCGAGCCACGCAATCCAAAAACTAACGCTGATAAACGTAAGCGTCCGCAGTGTACTAAATAAAGCAGAGATATTGGAAAGCCTACAAATCGACTATGATCCAGACATGGTGGTCCTCACGGAGACATTACTATCCCCTACTGTATTCGACCACGAGATTTCCCCATCGAATTACACAATAATCCGGAAAGACCGGCCTACACGGGGTGGCGGAGTGGCGTAACTGATAAAAAAATGTCTTCCCTTTGTCCTCCTTCCCGATGTGGCCAACGCTGAAGTCGTTTTCTGTGAATTTTTATTCGACGGCATGACGACTGTTACCGGTTGCGTTTACCGCAGTCCATCTTCTGACAGCACATGCCTTTCAGCCATTCAAGAGTACATGCAGCATCAGGGGCATCAATCCAGGATTATTCTTGCAGATGACTTTGACCTTGCCGATATGGAATAGACTAGAATGCATCACACATCAAATGCTTAAGAAGCGCTGATAGACTTGATGCTAAATGTTACCCTACATAAATGGTCTCTCATCCCACTCGCATTAAAGGTACAATGAAAAATATCCTCGACCTCATCAGTTCAGTTCAGTCGTTCAGTCGTGTCCGACTCTTCGTGACCCTATGAACCATGTCACGCCACGCTTTCCGGTCTCTATCTTCCTAACATAACATAACTTCATCTGCAGTGCCTCGAGGATGCCATCTAACTATCGCGTTCACTGCCTACCCCTTCTCCGGCGACCCTCAACCTTTCCCAACATCAAATCTTTCACCAGCAACTTCTCTCTTCTCATCAGATTACCAAAGTAGCTGAGCTTTAACTTTAGAATTTGACCTTCCAATGAGCAGTCAGGGTTTATGGTCGACAATATCGACTTATTTGATCTTCTGGCAGTCCAAGGAACTCTCAAGAGTCTTCGCCAGCACCACAATTCAAACACGTCAATTCTTCGGCGGTCAGCCTTTTTCACAGTCAAACTCTCGCGTCCATACATCACAACTGGAAAGACCACAGCACGAGTTATACGGATCTTGGTTGGCAGACTAATGTCTCTGCTCTTTACTAGGCGGTGAAGGCTAACCATTGCTCTCTTTCCCATAAGCAGGCGTCTCCTAATTTCATGGCTGCAGTCTCCTTCCGAGGTAATCTTGGAGCCCAAGAACCGAAAATCTGTCACAGCTTCTACTTCTTGTCCATTGATGCTCCAGGACTTGATAGGGCAAGACGTCATGATCTTTGTCTTTTTAATGTTCAGTTTAAGCCCAAACTTCTCACTCTCTTCTTGCACGCGCATCAGAAGTCTCTTGAGTTCCACTTCACTTTCTGCCATTAAATTGGTATCATCTGCATATCTAAGGTTGTTATACGTTTTCCAGCAATCTTCACTCCAGCTGAAGACTCGTCCAGACCGGCCTTCCTCATGATGCACTCTGCATATAGGTTAAATAGGCAGGGCGACAGTATGCAGCCTTGCCTCGCTCCTTTTTCGATCGGAAACCAATCACTAAGACCATGCCCAGTTCTGACTGTGGCCTCTTGCCCTTCATAAAAGTTCCTGAGGAGACAGATGAGGTGAATTGGAACTCCCATCTCTTGGAGAGCTTGCCACAATCTGCTGTCATCTACGCAGTCAAACGCTTTCGCATAATCAATAAAGCAGAAGTAGGTGGGTTTCTGGAACTCTCTTGCTTTTTCCATGATCCAGCGAAGGTTAGCAATTTGGTCTCTAGTTCCCCTGCCCTTGCGAAACCCAGCTTGCACGTCCGGAAGCTCCCGATCCCCATACTGCTGCAGCCTACCTTGGAGGATTTTCAACATCACCTTGCTAGCATGCGAAATAAGCGCGATCGAGCGATAGTTGGAACAATCTTTGGCACTGCCTTTCTTTAAAATGGGGATGTAAACCGACCTCCTCCAATCCTGTGGCCACTGCAGGGTTGTCCAAATCGTCTGACATAATTTATGCAAAATGTTAACAGCGTCATGGTCGAGGTGCTGTAGCAACTCAGCTGGAATGCCATCAATTCCACTAGCTTTGTTCTTAGCAAGGCTGGCTAAGGCCCATTCAACTTCACTCTTCAGGATGCCCGGCTCGAGATGTGTAATCACAACCGTCGTATGTTGGGCTTGCACATTCGGGTCCTTCTTGTACAGTTCTTCTGTGTATTCCTGCAACCTCTTCTTTATCTCTGAGGCTTCAGTGAGGTCCTTGCCTTGTTTGTCCTCTATCACGCCCAGCTTAGCACAGAAGCTTCCTTTGATTGTCTTATACAGAGCTCTTGTGTTCCTTAATTGGCTGTTGTCCTCAACTGCTTGGCACTGTATGTTCAGGAAGGCATTCCTATCTCTCCTTGCTATTTTCTGAAAATCCGCATTGAGAACTCTGTATCTTTCTCTTTCCCCCATAACTTTTGCCATTCTCCTTTCCTCAGCTATTTGCAAAGCCTCTTCAGATAACCAGTTTGCTTTCTTGCATTTCTTTCGCTTTAGAACTATCTTAGTAGCAACAGCTTGTATTATGTCACGAACATAAGTCCATATTTCTTCGGGCTCTCTGTCTTCTAGATCTAATTCTTGAAATCGATTCCTAACTTAGAAAGCATATTCTGATGGAATTTGATCCAGATCATACCTGAAAGGCCTTCTAGTTTTCTGCGTTTTCCTCAATCGAAGCTTAAATTTGGCAACAAGAAGCAGATGATCGGTGCTACAATCGGCCCCAGGCCTTGTTTTTACTGCTTGTATAGCGCTTCTCCATCTCTGCCGGCAAGGAATATATTCGATCTGATTCCTGTACAGGCCGTCCGGTGAAGTTCATGTGTACAGGCGCCTCTTGTGCTGTTGAAAATGAGTGATTCGCTATGGTCAGGTTGTTTTCTTGACAAAACTCTACTAGCCTCTGCCCAGCTTCATTTGGCTTGCCAAGACCGAACTTGCCTATAATTCCGGATATTTCTTCACTCCCGGCCTTAGCATTCCAGTCTCATATGAGAAAAACGACGTCTGATGATGGGGTGCGGTCTAAAAGGCATTGTAGGTCCGCATAAAATCTGTACACGTCAGCTTCTTCAGCAGTAGTGGTCGGTGCATAGACTTGGATAACTGTTATGTTGAAAGGGTGACCTTGGATCCGAAGTGAAATCATTCGGTCGTTTTTGAGGTTGTACCCTAGCTAGTCCTGTCGTTTGGTGCTTTCTATGTCATCGTCCTTGCCGACGTATTATTTTTTATTCAGAACGACTTCGCAAGGCTGGCAAAAACAGCCCGACACCCTCTACGTCTTCTGAGTTAAAATCTCCATAAACGAATTCAAGCAAAAACTAAATCACTCAAAACAAAATTAGTACAGTGCAAAATTTCCCAACTTCCTTAAATATAGCAGATTCTGGAAACATCTATGCAGTGTCTAGTCTGCAACAACCAACCTAACAAAAGGAGAAAAAGCTACAATGGCTAATAGCTACACCACCCTTCAGTCAGTCTTCACAAATGACAGTTGTACACTTTCTTCTCTCCCGCCATCTCGTTCCTCGATTCTGGATCCATCAATAAAAACTGATGTCGGAATCCTCAATCTTCTTCTCAACATTAACCCTAAAAAATCCAAAAGCCCTGATGGAATTTCATTGAATGCCTTAAAAAATCGGCTCAGTGGAGCAGCAAATTTCTGGGAAAGATATTTGGTAAGTCGTTGTCAGCTGGTAACGTACCGCATGACTGGAAAAGGGCAAAAATAATACCCATGCACGACACTCAAAATAAAATGAATGTTGCTAACTTCAGACTTATGTTATTGACAAGCACTTAATGCAAAATATTACTACATCATATTTTTAAAAACATAACTCGCTTTCCAGAACGCGAAAACAAATTACCTCCTCACCAGTATGGTGTTCGAGATGCGTTCTCAACTATCACACAAATAACAGAAGCAGTTCATGACCTTACCCTTTGTGTTAACAACCGTTCTCAAGTCGACATCATTCTACTTTATTTATGCAAAGCTTTTGACTGTGTATGCATAATAAGTTAACTGCAAAATTAGAGAACATTGTCTTGTGGCGGTGACAGTGCCATGATCACAAAACTGCACACCGTCGTAGAATCGCTGAAATTAACTCTTTATTTGGCTGACTTGCGCCTTCAATCTAGCTGCACTCAGTGGCGGCGATAGCAGGAAACGTGCTCACTGGAGGTCTAATTTATATCTCTGTCACATTGAAAAACGCTTAATTTATAGGCGGCTAGGAAACATCAAGGAGGTTATAAAAAAAACTGCAGTTTTTTGATAACCTCCTTGGGAAGCATCTACATAAAGCCGCAGACGGTGACTAGCACTACTTAGGATATTGCAACAACATACACGAGTGGTCAGACTCTTCGCGACACATCTGGGCGCATCTTGCACGAAAAGGAAACTGAGAAAGGTGCAGCTCGCGAAAATGAGCATGAACAAACAAAAAATACAGAATTGATCAGCGGGCCAGAATCAATTAAGTGATTCAGGCCGCATGCCAGCGGCTGTCGAAAAAAAAATATACAGATAAAGATTTGAATGCTTGGCGGCAATATTATTGGAAAGGAAGAAGTTTCTGCCTGGATAATAAATTTTTAAAACGTCGTAGACAGTTTGGTATTGCAGACCATACGTCATTTGATACCGTCTCTGTCACATATGGAGTTCCACAAGGCTGCATAATTCTCGGTATATTACTATTCTTGATCAATGTCAATGACATAACGAATAATATAGGGTGCAAAAGTAAACTATGCACGAGTTATTACGCAATATAACAAGAAATTAAAAGCCATAACGACCATCTAATTCTTTCCGAATCCCTTAGCACGCATCCGAATGGTGCTTCCTCTGGCAAATGTCTATTAACTTATTAGATCAGCAGCAATGACAATTACAAGGAAAAAGAAATCCTCTCACTTCAAGTACAGCGTTAATGGCACACCACTTTTAAAGGTTGATTAACATAAATACTTAGTAATAACATTGAAAAATAATCCTAACTGGGAAGCATATATAAATAATGTTACGACTGCAGCACTACAAGAATATATTAATAAAATAAGACGTCCGAAGACCACTACAAATAAGTTTACGTTTTTGACCTATAAAACATTTGTCCGACCAGATTTATAATACGCTAAAACAATTTGATTTCCTTATACAGCAACTAACATAGCTAAACTCGAAGGCGTGCAAAGAAAAGCAGCAAGGTTTATTCACAGCAAATACCGGCGCACATACGCTCACTTCTGTTAGCTCTTTTAGATCTAGACGCATTATCGACTAGGGCAAAATAAGCTCGACTAAAATTTGTTTTTCAAAGACTGTGCCCCCAGTACAAAATTGATACCACTCAGTACCCCATATCGTATTCTCAGTCTATAATAATAAGGCACCATCACGAGCATGCGCAAGTGGAATATTCTTCTTCTAACGACGTATTCAGGTACTCTTTCTTTCCTCGGACGATAAGAGAATGGAATAAAATAAGTTTATCTCTATAAAACAGAAATTCATTTTCGCAGTTCGTATCCCAACTAGAATTAATCACAAGAGATCACTAATGATTCTCATTTTTATTGCCGGTTCTGTTTTACAAGACATTCACAATGCTTAGGATTAATATTGTGTGCTCCGATTATTGTTGCTTACTACTGAAAGTTTTGTTGTTTTTTGTGAAATGTCACCATGCTGTTGTACGCATTGTTCGGCTCTCTTTTTCACAAAAATTGTACACTTTGTTGTCTGCATTTGTTGGAGCTGTTTTGCTTCTTTCATTTTTTTTTCTTATGTATGCATGTACATAAAATGTATGTTTTACCCGTCTGCTAGGCTCTCGCTTTTGAGCGCCAGTATTATCAGATAAATAAATAAATAAATAAATAAATAAATAAATAAATAAATAAATA
>JAJIZL010026801.1:113112-124984 GCA_023969395.1 Amblyomma maculatum | reverse complement strand
ATAAATAAATAAATAAATAAATAAATAAATAAATAAATAAATAAATAAATAAATAAATAAATAAATAAATAAATAAATAAATAAATAAATAAATAAATAAATAAATAAATAATATATGTAAACAGCTAATAACGGTATCTCGCTGATTGTACAATATGAAGTTATACATGCATGTCTGTTAGAAGGATACTCTGTATTGCGGCATGGCAAACGCTGTTTTTGCAATTGTGCTGATTTTTGGAAAACGCGGGTGAATAATCTTTAAAAAGCGCCCTAAAAAGTGTGGCGTACAATATTTTCTTGTAAAAGGAGATGTCTTCTGCCAGAAATTCTGCTCTCTAAATTTTGACACGGTGTTTCTGCAATGCAATTGCTGTTGTCAGGAATGTGAGGACGCACAAGTTCCAATTTCAACGAGTTTCCTTACATCACTTACGTACCGCCGACCTTTATGCACTGCCTACCCCTCGAGCTAAGTACGGCGTAAGCCAGCGCTGTTTTTATGTCCCCGTGATATTTAACAGACTGCCCGGTAAAATACGGGAATAGAAGAGTAAGAAGGCGGTAAAGAAAGCCCTCTTGAGCTACTCTTTCCGTTGATTTTTCTTTGTGAAAAATGTTGTAGGCAATTTTACCTCCTTTTGCTCGCCCTCACCTTTTGCTTCTTACATCGGTATTTTGGATATTTCTCCTTTTATGTTTGGTGTGAGGCCCTTCTAACGGCTGTGTAGTTAGTGGAGAAGCGTCCTATGGTCTAGCTAACTTGTTTTCTTTTTCGAATTTCTTCTACACAGATATCTGAGGTACTTTTGTCAGAAAGCATATTATCGCCGCCTGCTACTGTGCTTTGCACAAGAAGCCAGTGTTGGCTTTGGCATGCCTGGGAAGGTTCATGTATGCCCTGCTTTGAGAAATAAACCAGTTGTATTATTTTGTTTCAGGCTCAGTCTAAAATAGCTGCACACCATACGAATGTTTGGATAGGCCGCCATCCGAAAACTAACTGAATATATATTTCATGTAGAGAACATCAAGGTTATTCACATATAAATTAAATAATAAAAGCACCTTGGAACAAATTTGGGGAACTTCATACTTTTTTTCCTTTAGATGGTTATAATTACCCAATTTGGCTGTTTGCGAATCACAAAGTAATTTTTCAGTAGACGCAAATGACCACCGAAATTCCAAATTTTCTAGCGTATACAAGAGCAGATCCCTGTCAAGAAATTAAAATACTTTTCTCAGCTACAAACGCAAGCAGAGTAAAATCATTTTTTAATCAATATTTGCGTGCACAAGGTTTGAAAAGTTTTAAAGCAGGGTTATCAACATTTTTGCAGTCCAGAACTCGCATTGATTTGAAGAAAAAATGCAATTCATTGTCGTAAAGGCTCCTGATTTATATACAAAATATTTCCCCGTGATGTGCGCTACTACAACCGACAGTATTTAGTTATTGAATTTTATTTATGACTGCATTTTGTAGGCTGTGCTTGCAATCTTCTTCCACACTGTCGATGTTGAAGCTTCGACAGCGGGCACAACGTGATTCCTGCCTAACCTGGTACGAATTTGAAGTATTCAAGAACAGCTGGGTTACAGGAGCTCCACAGCGGAGACCAAGCGAATGCTATGTCAAATCATAACATCGTCTGCTTATATCTGCAAACACCTCTACGAAGTCTGCAGAACTGATGTTGTGTTGTGTTGGGGTTCTTTGGCGCATAAGCAACTAAGGCTATCATGCGCCAAGAGCAAGGTTATTTTTTGTGTGTGAAAAAAAAAGGAGGAAAACGCGTGTGTTCTAACAAGAGTTTGTTTAGAAAGTCTCCTTTTACGAAACGGGTTGTGTTGGTTTTTATGGCGCATAAGCTGCTAATGCAATGATGTGGAAAGCTTGAGGTTTTAATTTGTTTACTGATGCACGCTTGATTTATTCTAGTTTTCATAAGATATTTGCTTCTTTTAGAGCTAAAATAATAGAGATGTCCGGATACCATCCTTGCACGGTGGACCGACAGCTTTGCATAAAGCACTACTTTCTGTGACAACGAGGCCCGTTTTCAACGAGCCCAAATCAGTTCTCAGGACAAATGCGCTGACAATTTATATTACAATCAGTGTTGTGTGAACTTCGATTTTGTACATTCATTTACGTTATAATATCACCTGATCTATTGAAGCGGTGGTGTAGAAGCAGAGCATCACCTCGCGTGCAAGATGACCGTGGTTCGAATCCAGGTGCAGCGCAATTGCCCACCAGATTAAAAAAAAAAAATGAGACGAGATCAACATTGCTGAACCGGATGTGGAGCGAAAGCTCTCGCTGCGGGCAACTTGCTGTTGTTCGTCTCTATACCAGGATTGCAACTACCGAATGTTGTTGTCACCAGCGGTTTCATTTTCTTCTTGGCTCAAGGTCATTCGAGGAGTCGGCGCCACGGCGGAGGTGTGACTACGCCGAAAAGGCGAAGCGGCTGGCATAGTGTTGCTTTTGTAAAAAAATAAAAATAAAAAATCCGTGTGTCAATGAAATTGCACAAGAGGTTTGGGGTGCGATTTGATGCCGGCGAACACTTCTGGAAAAGCACTTCTTCACCAGAATAGGATTCAGCCACCACCTAGTAATTCACCACAACGTCCTACGTGATGTACTCCAACAATCCCTGGCCCTCTTTCCCCAGTGGCTGCGAAGCAACTGACCACCGCGGCGGTCAGACCTGTAACGCAGCAAATGATGCTAAGAATCTCTGAGTCCGGACATGATGCCATTCGAAACTGACCTCGACAAAGTTTAACACTAGCTTGTGAGGCTAGCTTAGCAGTACTCTTGGAGCAGCTAGCGGCCATTAAATGGGATATCATAGAGTTTAGCGAGGATAGGAAGCCAAAAGTGGCATATACTGTAGACATGTATTGTGGTATCGGGGTTTACCAGAGAGAACAGAACTAGGAGTAGTATTCCTTGTCAATAAGGATATCTATGATAATATAGAGGAATTCTGTAGCATTAATGAGAGGGCGGCGCAAATGCTAATTAAGCTTAATAAGAGTGGAAACTGAAAGTTGTAAAGACCTGCACGCCTACATGTCGCCATGATGACCAGGGAGTCCGAAGAGTCCACAGAGATGTAAAATTGGCAATGGAGAAAGTAAAGACGCAGGATACTGTACTAATATGGGACTTCAATGCGAAGGTAGGTAAAAAGCAGTCTGGAGACCAGGCAGTGGGGACTATGGAATTGGCTCTAGGAATAACAGGGAGAAGTTATTAGTTTTCTTTCCAGAGCGCAATAACTTAAGAATCATGAATACCTTCTCAGCAAACAGGAGAACGGGATGTAAACACTGAAAAGCCATAACGGGGTGACTAAATATTAAATTGACTTCACACTGTGTTCTAATTACGGCATTATGCTTGATGTAGAGGTAATCGGAAAGGTGCGAAGCCGTGACCACAGAATGGAAAGCTCTCGAACTAGTCTAGATGGGAGAGGGAACGAAACAGAATAGCAAGAAGAAAGAAGTCCATCAAAGGATCAGCGGCGGAGGGGAGAACAGAAGAATTCAGGATCTCGCTACAGGCACGATATTCAGCTTTAACCGAGGCTGACGACTTTAGTCTAGAAGTAATGAACAATATTTTAAGAGATAGCATTACTAAGTGCAGGTTAAAATTAGGCGGAACGATAGTTAGGGAGAATGCCGGCAAACTATCTAAGGAGAAAATATTTGGCTAGGAAACACCAAACACTGAATGCTTCCAACCCAACAGACAGGATAAAACTGACAGATATATCAAAGCTAATCAATAAGCGTAACGTGGCTGACATGAGGAAGTATAGGATGAGGAAAATTGAAAATTCCCTATAGAACGGGCGCAGCCTTAAACCAGTGACGAATCAGGTATGCGCTAAGGTACACGGCCGGCAATGTCATCACGAATATGGACAAAAATTTGAAAGCAGCCGAGGAGTTCTAAACTGATCTATACAGCAGCCGAAGAAGTCCATAGTGAAAAGCAGTCAGGGGTTCCGCCAGTGAAGAAGGACGAGGTCAAAATAGCTATAGAAACTATGAAAAGAGCGAAAGCGGCTGGGAAAGGTCAAGTAAATATATATTTGTTGAAGGATGGGGGATGTCGTGCTAGGAAGACTGGCCACTCTGTATGCGCAATGCCTGGTGTCATCGAATGTGCTTGAACTGTGGAAGAACGTCAACATTGTCTTAATTGATAAGGAATGGGATACCAAAGACTTGAAAAACAACAGGCAAACAAGCTTACTATCTGTTGCGCATAAGATATTTCCGTTCAGTTAATTCGTTCAGTCGTGTCCGACTCTACGTGACTCTATATGGACCATATCACGCCACGCTTTCCGGTCTACCACTATTTTCCTAACATCACATAACTTCATCTGCAGCGCCTCGAGAATAGTAGGGATAACATTAAGAAATAGGAAACGTGCAGAGTGGGTCACGTAAATAACTCAAGTCACTAACATTATAATAGAAATAAAGAAGAAATGGGCATGGGCAGGACATGTAGCGCGAAGAAAGGATAACCAATGGTCGCTTAGGGCAACAAACTGGATTCCAAGGGAAGGAAAGCTTAGTAGGGGGCCGCAGAAAATTAGGTGGGCGGATGAGGTTAAGAAGTTCGCAAGGGTTAAGCGGATGCAGCTCGCCCAGAACCGGGTCAATTGGAGAAATATGGGAGAGGCCTTCGCCCTGCAGTGAGTATAGTCAGGCTGAGGATGATGATGATGTGGTCAGTTTGGTTGCTAAAACAGTTTTCGTTCGGCATTTTGGTACCGTATAGGAGGTGAGGCAGCGAAAATTTTCAAATGAAAGTCAGATAAACAGCAAACCAATAGGATGGGTGCTGACTTCAGTTCAGTTCAGTTCAGTCGTGTCCGACTCTTCGTGACCTTATGGACCATATCACGCCACGCTTTCCGGTCTCTCACTATCTTTCTAACATCATATAACTTCATCTGAAGCGCTTGAGGACGCCATCTAACCACCGCGGTCAATGCCTACCCCTTCTCCGGTGACCCTCAACCTTTCCCAGCATCAAATATTTCTCCAGCGACTCCTCTCTGCTCATCAGATGACCAAAGTACGTGAGCTTTAACTTTAGAATTTGATGCCCAATTGAGCAGTCAGGATTGATGGTCGACAATATCGACAGATTCGATCTTCTGGCCGTCAAAGGAACTCTCAAGAGTCTCCACCAGCACCACAATTCAAACGTGTCAGTTCTTCGGCGATCAGCCTTCTTCACAGTTCAACTCTCGCACCTATACATCACAACTGGAAAGACCATAGCACGAGTTATACGGATCTTGGTTGGCAGTGTAATGTTTCTGCTCTTTACTAGGTGGTCAAGACTAGCCATGGCTCTCTTTCCCAAAAGCAGACGTCTCCTATTTTCATGGCTGCAGTCTCCTTCCGGGGTAATCTTGGAGCCCAAGAAAGCAAAATCCGTCACAACTTCCACTTCTTGTCCCTTGATGCTCCAGGACTTGATAGGGGAACACGCCATGATGTTTAATGTTCAGTTTAAGCCCAAACTTATCACTCTCTTCTTGTACGCGCATCAGAAGTCTCTTCAGTTCCACTTCACTTTCTGCCATTAAAGTAGTATCATCCGCATATCTAAGGTTGTTGGTACGTTTCCCAGCAATCTTCACTCCAGCTGAAGGCTCGTCCAGACCGGCCTTCCTCATGATGCACTCAGCATATAGGTTAAATAGGCACGACGACAGTATGCAGCCTTGTCTCACTCCTTTCTCAATTGGAAACCAAACAGTAAGACCATGCCCAGTTCTGACTGTGGCCTCTTGCCCTTCATACAGGTTCCCATTCTCTTTCCCCCATAACGTTTGCCATCCTACTTTCCTCAGTTCTTTGCAAAGCCTCTTCTGATAACCATTTTGCTTTCTTGCATTTCTTTTGCTTTGGAACTACCTTAGTAGCAACTTGTATTATATCACGAACATCAGTTCACATTTCTTCAGGCTCTCTGTCTTCTAGATCTAATTCTTGATATCGATTCCTAACTTCCACAGCATATTCTGATGGAATTTGATCCAGATCATACCTGAAAGGCGTTCAGGTTTCTGCGTTTTCCTCAATCGAAGCTTAAATTGGCAACAAGAAGCTGATGATCGCTGCCACAATCGGCCCCAGGCATTGTTTTCACTGCTTGTATAGCGCTTCTCCATCTCTGCCGGCAAAGAATATAATCAATATGATTCCTGTACAGACCGTCCGGTGAAGTCCATGTGTACAGGCGCCTCTTGTGCTGTTGAAAATGAGTATTTGCTATGGTCAGGTTGTTTTCTTGACAAAACTCTACTAGCCTCTGTCCAGCTTCATTTGGCTCACCAAGACCAAACCTGCCTCTAATTTCGGATATTTCTTCACTCCCCACCTTAGCATTCCAGTCTCCCATGAGAAAAATGACGTCTGATGAAGAAGTGCGGTCTAAAAGTCATTGCAGGTCAGTATAAAATCTCTCAACGTCAGCTTCTTCAGCAGTAGTGGCTGGTGCATAGACTTGGATAACTGTTATGTGAAAGGGTGACCTTGGGTCCGAAGTGAAATCATTCGGTCGTATTTGGGGTTGTACCCTAGTACTGCTTTGCCCATTCTTCTGTTTACTATGAGAGCGACCCCATTCCTTCTCCTGGATTCGTACCCACAATAAAAGATATAATGGTCGCCGGAATTAAATTATCCCATTCCGGTCAGCTTGAGCTCGCTGATATCCAAGATATCAATGTTCAATCTGTCCATTTCTCGCTTGACGACATCCAGTTTACCTTGCGTCATAGAACTTACATTCCATGTTGCTGTGTGATATATCTCCTTGCAACATCGGACTTTCCGGTCGCTTCCCGACACATCCACAACTAAGCGACCTTTTGGCTTTAGCCCAGCCGCTTCATTCGTCCTGGAGCTACAAGGAATCGCCCTTTGTTCATCCCCAGTAACATGTGGGACGCGTTCCAACCTGAGGGGCTCATCTTCCGGCGCCATAGCATTAATGCTATTGTGACTGGTCATAAGGTTTTCTTAGCAGGAAATACTGGAGTGGGTTGCCATTACCTTCTCCAGTGAATCACATTTTGTCAAAACTCTCTGCCGTGACCTGTCAATCTTGGGTTGGCCCTACACAGCAGAAGTCACGACTTCGTCGAGTTTTGCAAGCCCCTCCGCCACGACAAGGCAGTGATCCATGAAGGGCAAATAAGTGCCATCAGCACTTGGTGTTCTCAGGTGGTCTCCCTCCCAAGTACTGACCGAGCCCAATGCTGCTTAGCTTCGGTGATCGGACGAAAACCGGCGTATTCAGCATGGTATTTACTAAAGTAAATTTTGGCGATATGTTAATCCAGCGAAGACTCAAAATGTGCGAGATAACTACAACCAAGAACGTACTAAAAGCCTTAATTCTTTTTCTCTTTTCTCTTCCGTTTTCAATTCTGACGATGGTTTGTCACCAAGTGTAATAGACTCACTTGTTTGCCCACCGGTTCAAGACATATATATCACATACCAAGGAGTTCTATCAGTGAAGAAAAGCCCAGGCCCCGATGAAATCCCAAACGAATTTCTGTTCAGATCTGCAGAATGGGTTGCCAAATACCCCACGAAAGTTGTTCAAATATCTATTACCACAGGGCCTTTCCCGTCGGCTTGGAAGCATGACAAAGTTATTTCGATCCATAAGAGTGGTTCTACATCTGGTGTCAATAATTTCAGACCAATCGCTCTTCTGTGTACATGCTCTAAGTTGCTCGAACACATTGTATTTAAACAGCTTATGGCGAACCTTGAAAATAACAACTTACTTCATCCTCCTCAACATGGGTCCCGAAAAGGCCTTTCTACAATTACTCAGCTTATCGAAAACATTTATAATCTTTCCATAGGAATAAAATTGCCGTGGCCAAACTGACGTATTATTCCAGGATTTTGCAAAAGCATTCCATAAGGTATCCCATTCAAAGTTGCTGCTTAAAATTAACGCCATATTCAGAAACCCCAAAATAAGGACCTGGTTTTCTTCCTACCTCACCTCCCGAAAGCAGTTCCTATATCTAGGAGATTATAAACCGACTTCTTCCTCAGTGCTTTCAGGTATGCCGCAGGGAAGTGTCTTAGACACCCTTTTATTCTTGGTTTTTATAAATGATCTTTCAAAATCAATCGCTGTTCCAGTGAGACTGTTCGCTGATTGTGTGGTGTACAATCAATCAAATCCACAGGTGACCAAGAAGAACTGAACACTAATCTACAAGAAATTGAAAACTGGTGCGCTAAATGGCAAATGGTACTCAATCCTGATAAATCTGAAATCATGTTTCTTACCAGGAAGAAAATATTATCTTATTTCCTTACTACAATCCAGGTAAACAAGTTAACAGGGTACAACAGCACAAGTATCTTGGTTTGACCATCAGTTCTGACCTACGCTGGAATACGCACATAGATAATGTATGCTCTAAAGCATATAAGGTAATATAAGGGCTAGGTCGTAATACCCGCCGCGCAATTCCCGATATAAATATACTCACCTATAAGACCCTTGTAAGACCGGTACTTGAATATGGGAGAATTGTGTGGGACCCCTATACTGCATCTAACAAAACAAAAATTGAAAAAGTTCAAAGACTTGCTTCCTGTTTCATCTGCAATAAATACCGCAGATCCAATTCACCGACCGAATTGTGTAAATCAGCCAACCTCGAAAAACTAGAATGCTGCACTAAGATAGAAAGGATGAAGTATCTCTTTTTTTCTATGGTCACTTTAAGATTAACAAATCACACCATTTTGCAATACACCCCAATAAGCCATCAAGACATCGCCATGGTATGTATATTCCTGTGCCGCTTTCTCATAATGATTGTTTCAAATACAGCTTTTTTCCTCGTGTGATTAAAGAGTGGAACATGCTGCCTGACTGCATTGTAAAAATTAACACAGTAGATGCCTTTCTTCAAAGCCTGAAAACATTCTTTGAACAAAACACGCCTATATAAAAGTTGTCCCTCTGCATAATTTGTTTCCCATTTTTGTTTCTGTATTGTTTGACTTTCTGATTTGCGTTCACTGTATTTGCTTGTATTTTTATGTTGGACGTTTGTACTTGTTGAAATGTACTCCTTTTTTGTGCGTTTTGTTTATTTCCACTCTTGTAATAGCCTGCATAGGCTGACAGTATTATTAAATGAATTAATGAATTAATGAATGAATCGCTAACAGTCAGGACAACTTTAGACTTCAACCAAGCAAAAGATCAAGTATACGTTTTCGGAAAGGGTACTCTACTATAGATCATACCCATACTATTAACTAGGCATTATAAAAATACTCGGAATATAAACAGCCTTTATACATAGCATTCATTGATTTCGCACTCCGGGAATCCCGGTAACGGGGCCGCCAATGCGTTAGCCCGAGGTTCTTTAAACCGGTCGCCGGCGGCCTCCGATCCGGGATTTATGCGTGATCGCATGTACTCCTTCACCGAGCTAAAGCAGGCCTATCGGGCCGAGCGACTTCTCTGCCCCTCACCTGACCTATCTCTAGATTATCCAGACGCCCTGGCGATGACTCCAGACGCGCACCGTCCCGTCCCCTTATAGTACGTCTCGCTACCACCACACCATCACCCATCCCTCCTGCACCCTTTGCAAAACCCCACCACCACCTTCACCCACATCCTATTTTAATGCCCGGCGGATCGTCCCACCCGGGGTCTGGAGCACCTCACCAGCTGGGAGGACTGGGAGACCCAGTTGCACTCTGATTACCCGGTTCGGCAGAAGATTGCCACAGACTGGGCTGCCGACGTTATGAACCATAGGAACATGAACATATGAGTGTAGTGGGACTGTACGGGGGCCCACGCGGGGCATGCATGCTCCTCCTTTGTTTTAATATAGTTTTTACCGCGACTTTATAGAGCAGTTCCTTGGCGCACGGTCCTGCGTTTCGCAGCGTCGCCCTTGTCCCTTGTGACCAGCTCCGCAGCCGATGCGGGTTTCGCGTTTGCTTGCCTTAGTCAGCGCTATACTGGAAAAATATTAGTTGTGGTTTAGCTCTGGTTAAACCTAGTTGTATTGCAAAAGCATCAGCGGAAGCCCTTTTCAACTGCTGCCTTACTGCCCTGTCACGCCCTATCAGCATATGGTGCTACATTATTGCCAACCCCTAAGCTCATCATTTAGGAGTATGATGCGAGAGCGTAAGCTGCCAGCCCACATAAAAATGAGGAGGGTTCAACGGTACTGAACCGAATATGGAGCCAAAGCATTAGCTGCCGGTGACCGAGCGTTCTTCTTCTTTTACTCCTCTTCCTCGGAATTTGTGCACATACGTCCCTCATCAAAGTGCACAACCAAAATCGACCTCACCCTTAATAGTGGATCCATAACCAAACACGACGAGATCCAAGTACTGTTGTGAACGTTGTTCGTGAAAGAACGGTTCTCCGCGCGGGGAATACTTGGACTACCGACCACGCAATTTCGGACACTTGGGCGGTCTAATTTATGACCTCCTGGCCCCTTCGAAGACGACCCCGCTCGACCCCCTGAGTCGCGCCAGGCGCTCGCCGTTCCTGGAAGGCCCTCGCTCAACGCCGGAGCCTCGAGTGGGGAGAAGAGAGGGGTCCTCGGGGCGAGGATGGGGGTAGTGGGGACAATGAAAAAGGCGGGACTTGGACATAGTTGCGACCAGTCGCTTATCGAACTTGGTGCCAAATGGACGCGTTTGAAAGTGCTCCCTTTTTTTTAACATGTAAACTCAGTTGTTGTTTGCTCATTCGTTTGCTTTATTTCTAAAATACAACGCATTTGACGATTAGACATAACAGACAAAGTTGGTGTCGAAACCCGGGAAGAAAGCGAAGAGAAGAAATTTAGATCAACGAACCGTGGATATTCGCCTCATTGTGGTCTTTCATCGCAACGGACGAGAAGTCTACTCAACGCTGCCGCATGAAGTCGTCTCATCCCCTGGCTATCTGAATTTCTGAGATCCACCGCGACGCTGGTTCAACGATGGAGCGCCTCCTCAAAAAAAGAAAGGTACTGCGCACTCAAGTCACCAAAGCTTTCAAGGAATGCCTTGAGCGACTCGAAGGGCTAACGCAGAGCGATGGCTATGTCGTGCACGCCCGACTAACGTCTCTTCATGCTGAGCTAAAGACTGAGTACAGTCAGCTCGAGGAGTCGCTGGATGATGAGCAGGCCGAGACGGAGTGCTAACGAGTTTTTTAATACGATTGATTCGTAACCATCTTGGCCAGCTGTGACAGTGTATCTCAAACCCGATTGGAAGCTCATCGACTTAGCAGGAGAATAACGCAGCCCGGACAACGACCATCTCGAAGATTAGGGTCAAACTGCCAAAGCTGGGACTCAGAAAATTCACCAGAAGGCGATATAACTGGCAGCCCTTCTGGGAGGTGTTTGAACAAATGGTCGACAAAAACGAAAACTTTCATCTGTGGACAAGTTCCACTACCTGAAGGCATCTGTCACCAGAGACTCCGCCGCTGCGCTCGCCGGACTTCCATCGATGGCACGTTGCTACAGCGACGCCGTAGAGCTCCTCAGGAAACGCTTTGGAAACGAAGAGCTCCTAATCCAAGAGCACATGAACAAGCTTATTGACGTCCCGCCAGTTCGTTCTTCAGACGACGTAAGCGGACTTCGCCGCCTCTACGGCAACCTGGCTGCACACATCAAAGGCTTGGAGACACTGGGCCAAAAGCAGGACTCCTACACCAAGCCTCTCACGCCGATTGTACAACGAGCACTGCCAACAGACATCCTACTCGACTACA
>JAJIZL010026801.1:78996-108112 GCA_023969395.1 Amblyomma maculatum | reverse complement strand
CTTGTCGTTCTCTTCCTGTGTCTTTGTTTTGAAGTGCGCTAGTTTGATTTCCAAGATGTGCTCACTTGGTGCCTCGTGTGCTTCAACTATTTCTCTTCGTTGTTTACGCGCTTTACACCGCATGGGAAAGTTTAGAGTGCAGAGGAGACGAAAGCGAAAGTTTGCCGGAAATAGACACACGACAGGTGAAGATGGCGACGAACCGAATCCCGCAAACGTGAGTGCTTCAGCAAGTGCCTTGAAACTCGGAGATGTGGAGGACAACAATGACTAAATCGGATTCTACGCCGGAAGGCAACAGGATAATTAACCTTGACATTCTGTCAAATGTTTTTTCATCGCTTGCGTGTCCCTAGTGCTTGGCAACATCCCTGGAACTTGAGGAGCGCTCCTATGCAGGTGTGTCTTGTGTGTTGGCTACTGTATGCGTTGCATGTGGCTATGAGAACCACTTCTCCTCACCAAAAAGTCAGGGCATTCAGTGGAGAACAATGTTCGACTTGTATATGCTATGTGACAACTAGGAAGTGGGCATGCGGGTGCGAAAACATTTTGCAAAATTATGAATATGCCTCCACCCCCGTGGCATTCCGCTTACGATAAAATATCTTTGAAGGTGTCTGACGCTGCAAAGGAGGTTGCATCGAAGTCAATGACTGATGCAGCAGCTGAAGTGGAGAAGGCTGTAAACAGTAATTAGTTCTGAGTGTCCGGATGGCACATGGCAAAAACGAGGCCACTCTTCATTGAACGGCTGAGTTTCTTTGATATCTGTGGATACAGGAAAAATAACTGATGTGGAAGCTTTGTCCAGCACATGCAAGTCATTCAAGATCGACGGCAAACTGAGTCCCACAAGCAGCGAATTCTTGGAATGGGAGGCGAATCAAACAACTTGTCATGCCAACCATACAGGCACTGCCGGTGGTATGGAGCCAGTTGGACTTTACCGCATGTTTGAGAGGTCAGAAACGACGCGCGGTTTGAAATATGTGCACTGCTACGGAGATGGAGACTCGAAGAGCTACTCGGCAGTGAAGAATATTTATGGACCAAATAGGTTGAAAAGATTTAAATGCATTGGCCATGTCCAAAAACGGGTTGGCTGCCGGCTAGGAAACCTGAAGAAAACAGTGCGTGGATTAGGTGGCAAAGGAAAATTGACTGATGGGCTGATTTATCGCCTTCAAAATTACTATGGCATTGCCATCAGAGCCAACGTCGGAAATCTGGCAGGAATGAAACAGGCAACGCTAGCTAGTTTGTTCCACTGCAGTTCCACGGACGACAATCCAAGGTATGGGCTGTGCCCTGTAGGAAAACCAGTTGGTGGGCTTTTAACCGAGCTAAAGCGGCTGGCCAATATAACTACATGCACAAGGGAGGACTTTCAAATGACGTTCTGAACAGGGTAAAGGTTGTGTACAAAGACCTTTGTCCAGACGGGCTCCTTAAGATGTTTGCATGGCAAGACACAGAATGCCAATGAATGTTTCAATGGCATGATCTGGCAAAGGGTACCTAAAAATGTCTATGTAAGCCTGCCAACACTGAAGTTTGGCTTATATGATGCCGTGTGACATTTTTTGTCTTGAAACACATTGAGATCGAGCCTGGACGCCACACAATGAAAGCTTGCTCGACAGGTGACCAACAGCGCAACAAGAAATCCTCCCGTCAGTCTACCGATGCCGCAAGAAACGCAAGGAAAAAAAAGCGAGCAGACGCACGAGCGAAAGGAAATAAAGACAAATCAAAGGAGGACCTGAGCTACAAATGTGGCGGATTTTAACCCTCCGGGATATTGCTGTATGACATTTGTATCTATATCAAATCTTTTTTGTTGTTTTTCTCGAAACTTACTTTTCTGCCCTTTCATCTTGCGCGAACATTCATAACTTTTTTCCTTGAATAGATTTTTTAAGGAAACTTTGAACACCTATTTTTGATATATCAAGCTGTTAAACCAACTACAGAAAAGAAAATTGTGCGATAAGATTTGTTATTGCTGTATTTGTTTTAAAAATATTCCTTGCTGACAACGTTGTTTCTGGTAATATTGTAAATAAAAAACGACAATTGATGGTATCGCAATTATTTTAGCTAATTGCACAGCTGATGGCTTTATGTACATAACTGCAAGAGGAATTTTCCTTGTGGTGAGCTATATATGAGTTATGATGGCTGGCGTGGGATGCATTATTAGTACAATTTCGAGAATAAAAATACAAAAAATATTTTTTGTGTATTTAAACACTCTGATTAGAATACAAAAGACAATCTTTAAATATAGATCACTAATTTTCTCTTTATATTCGCTACCAGAACTTTTCTTCTGAAAAGTGGCCTCATACCTTAAGGTGCCAAGAGACAGGGGGCAAGTGTGCCGTGTCGGAATAGAGAATATGAGCATAATCAGCAAGGCAACTGTCGCATAAACGGCAGGCAGGTGAGTACGTCCAGGGTTGGAGGAGAGCAAGACTGGCTGAACGTAAAAAGCTGTGGGCCCTGAAGGTGGCGCTACAAGTATTGGTGGTTCTGGGAAAGAGATTTGTGCGGAGGGGGTAAGGTGAGACGAGAAAGGCGGTAGTGCAAGGCGATATCGGGTACGTGAGGAGCGCGTAGCGCGTATTTATTCCCGGAGGGCTTGCTCGGGTCAGTCAAATCGCGAACGATGTAATTAGCCACCCCGTTGCCAGGATAAGCCGCGTGAGCGGGTACCCAGATGATTTGGATATGGAGAGAGGTTGATGCCGAAACGCAAGATACCGATGGCAGTGGTTGTCACCCGTCCAAACCGCGTAGTTGTAAATCGCAGGCTTGCAGTAACAGAAAATGTATTCGGTGGATGTTTGAGTAATAGCGAGGACAATAGCTACCTCCTCGGCCTCGACAGAATTTGAAGTGTAGACTGATGCTGTTTGAATAGATCTAAGATAATTACTAGTCACTGCAAAGGCGTGGACTTGGTAGCAGCGGTACCAGGCTGCATCCACTTAAGCCAGGATCGTTGCCGTCCGTACTCACGTTAGAGCGCGGAGGCTCGCGTTTCTCTGTGAGAGGAATGGTGTTCGGGATGCATATTCCTGGGCAGGGGTTCACTTTTAGGAGGGAGGATACGTAGGAAGGGATGGGCACTGAGGTGAGAAGAGGGATAAGAGGGGAGAGCTTAAGGGTAGAGAGAAGTGGGCGACCCTTACGGGTGCGGAGAGACGGAGGAGCTGAGCCATGCCATAGGCGTCTGTAAGCTCTGAAAATGACACGGACGCCCATGAAGAGCAGCCGAACTGTAGATGTTGATGAGAGAAGGGACAGGGCAGACATATGCTTGGTGAACGAGGATATCGCCGCTGTCCCCCTCGGTACGAGAAAGATTAGGAAGAGAATATATGAAGCGGCTTAGAACAAAGGCCTGGAAAAGGCGCATGCCGTGATGGCGGTTTGGAATGCGGCGCATGAGGAGTGTGGTTTAGTTTACAGGGTTTGTGATTGGAGTAATGATGGTAGTATGCTTGCCATTGGACTGAAGAAAGAGTACAAGAATACGGAGGGTAGAGACGAGAGGAATAGGTTGGCCATTAAGGTAGACAGTGACAGGAGAAGGCGATGGAGGCGACGCTGCGAGGCAGAAAAAGCAGGAGCTCGATTTGGCCGGGGAGGAACTCAATCCGTTATCCCGTGCACAAGTCTCCATACCATCCACACCCGGAAATCTGGATCACCCAGATTTCCCGTGGCCAGCTAGAAGGTGACATCACCGGTGTAGAATGCATGCGACAGGGATGGAATATTGTGTAGAGGATGTGCCAGTGAAAAGAGGATGATGTTGAAAAGAAGAGAAGAGGAGAGAGAACCTAGGGGGGGGGGGTACCCTTGTTGCCAAAAGAGATGGAAGGGAAGCAAGTGTGCCGTATGAGATCTCGGCTGTGCGGTGGGCAAGAAAAGCGGTGGTATAAGCAAGGGCACGAGATCCGACATGGAGAGCTGAGAGAGCACCCAAAATGGCTGTGTGGTGTACATTGTCGAATGCTTTAGTAAGGTACAACGCAAATACAGCTCGAGTATGCTTGAGGTGGGAGGAATAGAGAATATTCTTTGAAAGTTGAGCATGAAAGTTGGAGCCCCCAAAAAATCTATATAGATGAGTGGGGGCGAGTGATGCAGCTAGGTAATATCCTTGCGCTGGGACGTTTTGATGCGTGTAGGGTCTAGCAGTACCCTGAGAAGCGACAACATGTCGTGAAGGCTCAGATTGCCTGTCATGCAATCACAGGTCTGGGCCCGCTGTTGCCAATGAAGGAAAGAGCAGTGCTCATCTATATCCGACGCCAGCTGGGCCAAACGGAGACGCAGGCGGCGATTGTATTTTTGGGCCTGACAACGGCAGAGGACAGCGAGTTAGGTCTTCCAATGGTGCAGCAAACGGCTTTCTGCAGTAGTGGAGTGTGGTGCTGCAGGGAGTGTGGATGTGGTAGTGCGAACGTCCGCCAGAAGATTCTTAGTCCAGACAGAGGTCGGGGATAGGAGTAGAGGAAATAGGAAGACGAGTGAAACGAAAGCGGTCTCAATCAACTACCTATGTCAGACGAGTAAAGCTGCGAGTAATGGAGGGGAGTGGGAAAGTGGTGCACATAATGTAGTCATTGCTACTAAGGGAGACCACTGTTATATTCCAGGTCGGTTAGGAAAGGGAAAGGTTTGGATTGGTATCTCGTAGGACAGTAGACCCGATCGTGGTGAGGTGAGCAAAGTCATTAAGTACCAAAATAAACTTGTTATAGTGAAAGTCAGAGTGAGTTGCCCTTGTGGATGCTTTGGGAGGAACTCCAACTGGTGCGTGGGGGCATTGAAGTCGCCTCAAACGACTAAGGCGTTGAGGCCTGCGCAAGAGGGCGCTTTAAGAATGACGAGGGTGAAAGGAGTTGAGCGGGCTTTTTTAGGGCTTTAAACACGGAAAACAAATAAGCTTTCCTCAGTCCAACGAAGGGTAAAATTTCGAGGAGGAGGTGGGAACCGTCCGAAATGTCAAGTTGGTGCAGCACTGCAGATAGGTGGCGGTGCACCAGGGTGGCAACATTAGAGATAGTGGACTCGAGGGCAGCGAGTTTTGTGTCTGGCGTGTGTGGCTGTGATTTCCAGCTTATCGGTGTGTTCTTGGTGGAGCTGGCGATGGCGGCGAAGGCAGTGGAAATCTCCGACCTGAGCAGAGGCGGGAAAGGAGATAGAGAGCTGGCGGCCGGCAGACCGTGCACTGCGGGAAGCAGAGCGGCGTAGGGGGGGTGGGGAGACGAGAGGGCTCGGTGGTAGCCGCTGGTGGGGAAGGCTGCAGATGGGAGGTAGCCGAGGGTGACGATGGGCCGTTCCGGCAGAACCGTAGCTTGTATGGGCGCTACCCCATGATGTGGGCCTCATATTGCACAGAATGCAGCAGTAGACGTAGGCTGGGCCTGGATGCAGCGGTGTCAGAGGACGAACTTAGGCTTCGTGCAGACGTCCGCTCGGTGGCCAGGAGTCCAGCAGCTCGGGCGGGCCTCTGCTTTGGGGTGTAACGGGTGGAAGCGGTAGATACCACAGTTAAAGATGACGGTGCTGGGGAGGGCGGTGGTACCGACGAAGGTGATGAGAATAGATTTAGTGCGCACCATCTGGCGCGTGTCGGCGATAGCGTAGGGGGTGTTAATATTCGTGGCCTGTGAGCCGTGGATGACCTCGTCTTGCGTTTGGAAGTCCACAGCATTGTATATAATTCCGCGGAGGCCATCGTCTGTTGCGGCGATGTAGGAACGCAGAGGTAAGAACTGTCTCTAATCCGGAGTTCTGAGATCCGGAGATAGAGACAAGTGCGCGGCTCAGATGGGGTTCTGATTGTTAGGGAGTTGTACAGATTTATCCTTACACGAAGGCGGCATGGCCGATGGCATAATCGAGGTTGTCATTGGTGCAGAGAATATGGAATATGGAATATGCAGTGCTGGTGCCGAGGTCAAGGCCGTCTCTGGACTGAAGACGGTTTTGAAGCTTTCTTCAGGGAGATGAGGAGGAGAGCTTGATGGCGAAGAGTAGCAGTAGGGGTGGTATTGGTTGACGCTGGAGTATGTGTATTGGATGGGGGCAATGCAGGCACCTATGAGAGGCTGAGCTGGTGGGCCGCCGCTGCACGGTGTGCCGCACGGCACGCACCCAGTGTGGGTCGGCTCCATGTTCGGCAGGGGTGATAGAGATTCCATCTACTTGGTATTCCTTACCGGCGGTGTGCAGGATTTCAAGGGCAGCGGAGATGCAAGGACGGACGCAGGTTTTGCGCTGAACGCAGCTGTCAGCTGCACATGGGGCTCAGAAATGAGCATCTAACGCTAGACTTAGCAAACCGGCGGCGTGGATGGGGGAAAAACAACTTCCAAGGTAGCAAATGGATCCTTTAACTCTCGTGGATGCGCCGGTCGAGTTTCGTGAAGCAAGGTTGGAGAGCTCCGGTGAAACACGTCAAGAAACGCGGCGCCCATGCAAATCACGCCCGTTCAGCTCCGCGTATGGCACACCAATACGTGTAAGGCCCACACCTGCACTGCAATAGAAAAACTGCGACAAACTATGTTAAATTCGTTCATATCTTGTTTTTGGCAGTAAGCACAAAATCCTTTAGGGCAATCACACAAAGACATTGTTAAATAGCTCCTCATCTTATGTGAACGAAAGCACTTTAACCTTGTTTGGTGTTTTGCAGTTGCTTGGACACATAGGCACACAACATGTTTCACATGCCCAAGCCTACATGGCGCAGAAAGCGCGCGCGAAAACAGCAGTTGCAGAAGCGACTGGCTCGACTAACTAGCAGCGTGCAGCAAGAGGAGAAAAAATCGTGTTTTAACTGCGGTTAAGCCTAATGGTAGCTATGGCCCCCTGGCGACGCTAAGATACAGCTTATAGGGGAGCACACATGTTAGGCAACGGCTTCAACTTTATCGCACTGAAAACGCTCCGATGATCAGTAAAGTAGTGAGAGAGTTTCAACTCGTTCAATTACATGGTTTGAATCTGTAGTGCTTCGCTGTAGTACCAAGTCCAGGCTACTTCCAGACTGCTCTGTAGTGGTTGGTTGCTGCTTAACTCCAGTTGAAACCGCTGTTCAGCACACTCAATGGATGCAGGTCTACATTCGGGGTCTTTATTAAAGTCCCCCGCAATGAGAACCAGCTCCCGGTTGGCACGGCTAGGCAAACCGCTAGACACTAGTACTACGGCAGTCTCGGCCCTCGCCTGTGGAGACACATATACACCGGTTACAGTGACACCACTTTCACAAAGTTTACCCGACACAATTTCACCGTGTTCGCAGTGTGCGGCGGGGGCGTGTCGAACGGCATGAAGATTACCGTGACATGGCTGCGGCCTGGGTGCAGCACTGGACGTCTCGTCTCGTGTCATAGACGCGAAACAGGCCTGCCTTTCCGTATCTTGGCGTCACCGCTTTTCCAATCGCTCAGCACATGTTCTTTTTGTTGTTCTTCTGTGGCACACTGCAACTTTACTATGCTTACGGCACGAACGCCTGGCCGAGCTCTGGGTCTATACCAACTGACAGTTGCTGGGCAACGGCGCAACCTGCAGCGGAGCATATGGCATACGGCACAGGGTGCCATGGTGCCACGCCGATGGCTTGACAACCTAAGTGACGGTGGGTAAAACGTATTTCGAAGGTCAAAACACGAAATTAAATACCAGCGTTGCAGGCGGCCTTCGGGATGCCGGTTGTGGCGTCCAGGGCGTACCTAGGCGCGCGACTTCCTCCGCCCACGACACCAGCCGACGTTGTACGTCCGGCTCGGAGCAGGGCAACGCAGCCTCCCGCTGCGGCAGAATGGTAAGGTGCCAAGAAGCAGGGTGAAAATATGCCGGGCAGGAGTAGAGAATATGAGCATATGTTATGCCGTAGCTGTCACATACACGGCAGGCCCGCGAGTGCGTTTCGGAGTGGAGGAGGGCAAGACGAGCTGGAGTTAAAATGGTGCGGGCCTGAGGGTGACGCCACAAGTGTTGTTGGTGCTGGGAAACAGATTTGGGCGGAGTGTTAAGGTAAAACGAGAAAGGCGGTAGTGAAACGGGGATATTATGGTACGTAAGAAGCGCGTCTCGCGGCTTGTTAGGTCAGTCGAATCGTTAGAGATAAAATTAGCCGCCTCGTTGCCAGGATGAGTCGCGTGAGCGGGCACCCAGATGATCTAGGTAGGGCGAGAGGGGATGATGCCGGAACGCATGATACGGATGGCCGTGGGCGCCACCGCACAACCGAGTAGTTATAAATCGCAGTCTTGGAGTCACTGTAATTGTAATCGGCAGAGGGTTGAGTAATAGCGAGAGCAATAGCTGCCGCCTCGTTCTCGACAGAAGTCGGCCTCGACAGAAGTATGGAATGATGCAGTTTGAATTGCTGTAAGAGAAATATCAGTCACTGCAAAGGCGTGGACTGGGAAGCAGCGGCACGGGGCGGCATCCAAACAAGCCACGGCTCGTTCCGTCCGTACTCATGCCAGAGCGCAGAGGGTGGTGCAAGTCTGCACTAGGAGTGGTGTTCGGGATGCGTATTCTTAGGAAGGGGGTTCACTTTTAGGAGGGAAGAGGCATGGCCTGTTAAACCGGATTTTGTAATTCAAAACACTCCCATTTCGTCTTTGTTGTGCCTTGCCTTGCATGTTTATACTTCATTTCACAAAACGTTTCCAGCACTAGAAAAGGCAGGACGCCCTGGGTAAATCAGGAGCCTGCGCACTATAATTGGTAATTGTGCTTCTATGCAACTCTCGACACAGGGCACAGTAATAGGCATTTGGGCCCGCACTGCTGCCCCCGCCATTTCGAGGGGCGCGTTGGAGCGTATTTACCCAGCGTATTGTGCATGATCATGAATAGGTAAGGGCTCCCCTGCCTTTAGCAGTGATGCATCTTTTTACCATTGAAGCAGAACATGCGATCTGCACCCGAAAACGTACGCCGCGAGAAACGGGAAGAGAGACGGGGAGCAGCCGGGGATCAAGTTAACAGTTCGTCTCCCATTTTCTCCTTTCGTTAGTCTTTGTCGAGCCGGGAGCATACATCATACCCCTGTCACACGGACAGTTTCGATCCTCATTGAAGTCGAGCTGCATTAAACTCAATGCGCGATCGAGGTTGCCACACGGCAACCTTCAAGTGCAATCGAGATTGAGCTTGATTGACTTCAAGCTGCTTCCTCAGTCGATCTTGAGATTTCAAGCACACTCGAAAGCGGTCGTCGACATCCTCGTAGCGCACACGAGGAAAATTTCTCAATGCTCATTGAAAACGCCCGTGTAACATAGGATGCTTCAATCCTTCTTGAAAACCTCAATGCAGATCGAGTTCAATAGAAAGTGACCATGTGACAGAGGTTTTAGTCACCCAAATTTGCACATTTCTCGGACCCCGCCTTGGTGGTGAATTGATGAGATGCCCGACTACTGTGCCGGAGAACCCGGGTTCGACCATGACCGCGGCTGCTGCGTTTCGATGGAGGCGAAACGAAGAGGTGTCCGTGTGCTATGCGATTTCAGCGCACGTTAAAGTTTCCTAGGTGGTCGAAATTACACCGCGGCCGTCCACTACGGCTCCTATTTCTATCTTTCCACTTTCACTCCCACCTACCTCACTTACCTTACGGCGCGGTTCAGGTGTCCACAGAAACAAGTTTAACAGATCTTGTGTCTTTCCCTTCCTTTGCACCGACTATTATTATTAATTCTCGCAGCGGTTGCTCCGCTCGCGGAGTAAACGGCGCAATGTGGGTACCAAAGTGTACCCAAAATGGCAGGACGTCGACAGAACATTAAGGTGTGGCAGTGGAACTGCAGAGGCTTTCGCTCCAAGCGAAGTAATCTGCAGCTCTACATTCAATCCCTTCCGGCCGATGAAACACCAACGGTAATCGCAATGCAGGAAACAAACTCCTCTGTAAAACTGCTGAATTATACTCCTCATACACCAACAAACTGTCCTCGGTAGAGAGTGGCAACACTGGTTCACCGCAACTACACAACAACGGATCACAACATGGTCGTTGCAGACATCTACTTCCACTTGATATAGCTGCTTTCCAAAGAGCGGAAAAGAACGAGTCTATTCATTCTGAATATCTACAGCCCCCGGACCGGGAAACTGCTTCTATAATGGTGGCCATGAAAAAAGCCCTTCAAATCAGCGCTAACCAACCGCTTAAAGTTGCAGGAGACATTAATGCCCGCCATATGACGTGGGGATACAAAACGACCTGCACTAAAGGCGCCCGACTCTGGACACTTCTCCAAAATTATGGCATAACCCTTGTCAGTGATACACTACATTACACGCGCATCGCCAACAGTGTACAGAGCAATACCACCCCCGATCTCACACTCACAAAAAACATCACACAATACTATTGGACAAACACACAAACGTCACTTGGTAGCGACCACTATATAATTGAGACCTCTCTCTCACTAGCCTCCATAACCCCCCGTGTAAAGCGGAAACCCAAAATCACCAACAGGGATCGCTTCCGCGATCTTCGTATCCCGGCCCCGATGCAAGTAGACCACCTTACAAATTGGCTTGCTAACCTCAACAAGGATGTAAAATATGGCCATATCAGAAATGCCCTGCATGAAAAACTCGGAGGTGATTGACAGCCGCTTACTCCACATGTGGGAAGCCCACTCGAGTTTACAGAAGTGATGGCTTCAAAACAAACACAATCGGACCCTGAGGATACGCATTTCCGCCTTCATAAGAGAAATGGATACGCACGCGGCACAGCTCAGTCACCAGCAATGGGGTCAAGTATGCGTCCTCCTTGCTGGAAATCTAGGACTTAAGGACACGTGGTAGTTTCTACGATGCCTTCTTGAACCCGATCACACCAATAATGTACAGAAGAAAAATGTGACTTGTCTTATTCACGGCATAGACATGGGCAGCGACAAAATTATTTAATCCTATTCGTCTTATCCACGGCATAGACATGGACAGCGACAAAATTATTCAATCCTTAAAGGATACATACCTCAGAACCGCACCAGGCACCCTTACCACAGTACCTTAGAACCCGAAACCATGAACTGGACGAAGACATCAGAAAGTGTGAAGTCAGAGCAGCCATGCTCCAACTCCGCACTACGTCTGCTCCAGGAGGCGATAAGGTCACAAACAAAACACCTAGAAACCTTGATAAAAACTTAATTTAGGCAATAACAGAACTTGCTTGACCTTTAGGCGTCGACCGTGGATGACCTATGACGTCATACCATCTGCGAGAGATGGGCTACCAAGTCGTGTCGTCGGGCGATCCCGGATCGCGCCACGCTGGCCGGCGGTTCTCCCACTAGAGGCGCTGACTTCTACTTTGAGTGACGGTATAAAAGAGGCACGCTGCTCGTTAGACAAAACAATGTAGGCGGTCAGTGCACCCGCCACTACTTCGGTGGTGGATGACGGCTGTTGCGGTGCGCGTCTTTTTCTCCCTTTTCTTTTTCTTTCTTCTCTGTTTCTGTCCGCACTAGGCAGCGGAGGTGGCTCAGCTGCAGAGCCACTAGCAGGCCCGCCACAAAAACTCGTTAGACAGGCGTTATGGACAAGGAGGCCCCGCCGGGATGGTGCAGTGGTAAGACGCCCGACTACTGTGCCGGAGTACCCGGGTTCGAACCCGACCTCGGCGGCTGCATTTCGGTGGAGGCGAAACGAAGAGGCGTCCGTGTGCTGTGCGATGTGTGGTGACGGAGCGAATACTGTAAAACATAAAGCATTGACTTAGGAGAGCTCCAGGAACATTCGGCACCGCTGCTTATGCATATATGTGAACACTACTGTGGATGTGGGCTCTTTTTGTAGTGGTCTAGAGGTGACGTAGTTAAAAGGTGGGGTTGAATGAACAGAGGCGCTGTGTTATGGTGATCGGCTGGATCCGAGCTTGATGAAGGAACAGGAGACATGCCGCATGGTGACGACAAGCAGTCACATTGGAAGGGCTGACTTGTGCGAGCGCCAGGAACATTTGGCACGGAGGCTGCTAGTGTATGGGACCACCCTGTACGAGTCGCCAACCCTGATTACTAGAAACCAAGCGCACCTTAGACTGGAAAAAAAGTTCCACAGCTGTAGGCAGTCGGATACACTAGAAAAATTTAATATAATAAAATTTGCCCCTCCGAGGACTTGCAAACACCACTAGCTTCAGTGCCGCACCCAAGGAGGCTAACCCCTAAGTTCGGTCGAAAACTGAGATACCAATACATATTCCTCCTTGCATAGCGTACTCGCTCTTTCATGCGTCATCTTTTTCACAACTGTAGAAATTGCGGTCGTACCTAACCGATTGCTCTCTAGTATGCTGAATCATTTCTTGGCGGTCAGGATGTGTCACCAATCGCCCGAACCTTTATTATGCATCGATATTTTGATATCAAATCTCAGGAAATACTGTTTTACTATGCTCAATGTTTTGTGATTTCCTTAGATGGCATGAAATCGTTGCTACACACAGAGATACCAGTGCAATATAGAAGGCATCTTTTATCTTCGAATGCTGTCGGTGGAGTAGCGACACCAATATTTTTGTTCTGTATAAGCCTTTTTTCATGTGTAAACATTCAAGGAATCTTTAAACGAACGACAGCTCAGTTAAGAACGGCAGCATCACAGAAAAGAAAAAAATTGTGCAATACAGGCCCTTGCTTTCTCCTTCCACATGGCCATCATGATAATATGTGATATGAGCGATAGATACTTCCTGCGCAAAGTCGACTGAATAGCAGCTATATGCTATCGAACGATATATGTGTCGAGGATGTCGCATAAAGTATTAAGATAAATGAATTATAGCTATTCAATTACCTACATTTAATCGAGACTTCAAATAATATAGCGCTACTATACTTGAATACGAGCTATGAAATTGTATATAACATTGCGTTGCTATCGCTTGGCTCACAGGGTTTACATATGTGCAGTTCCTAATGTGAATGTCTTATGTCTAATAAAACTTTTTCTAAACACAGGTTCAGCTGCGAGTTTTGCACTGAGTTTTGCACTGAAGCTAAAAATGCCCCAGTACTCGGGTATTGTCGAGGTTTTTAAAAATCCAAATGGTTCCAATGCATTCGGAGATATGCAGTATGGCTCGATAGCCCACAATATCACATCAAAAGTTTGAAAGAGTTTTAGACACTTTAAACACACTGGCAATACTACTGAAGAGAAGGCCACTCCTTGCCCCCTTCAAGATGGCTGCCGCAGACTTCACCCGAGCCCATTAGCAGATATTGGGCGCGAGGACATACCATGGCGCCACCACTTGGCAGGGCCGCATGACGCAGTAAGTGGGATAGCGCGCATTGAGCTGCTGCTGCATGAAGCTTTCCTAGGCAGTTTAGTTGCGCGTTAATACCGAATGTATTTATTTCTTCCATGTACACTTCGGTCTGCGCCTGTTGAAGCCTGTTCGAAGTATTAGGCTCGCTCAATCGACAAGAACTTAAACGAGTAAGAGAGCCGTCGAAGCGTAGCACGATGGGTTTGCTACGACGTCGCACACCTGTCAGCGTTGTTGTCGCGGTTGTTAAATAAATGAAAATGTGACATATCCAGTCAGAAATAAGCGGTTATAAATATCGATAATCAGTTTGAGAAAATTGCACGCGGCATCATTGTTGCTTTGATCGGTATTCATATTTCTCTGCTAGAGTCTTTCATGTGGTGACACATGCGGGGCATTTCAAATAGTGCCGGCAGGCGCTGCGCTGCTCGGCTGACCATTGAATAGGCAAGTTGTACAGCGGAGACGACGCGAAGAGATCTCTTAATGCAACTGTGAGGCGGTGTGTTCCTTCCTGCACACTGAGCGCGATCATTGCCACTGGAGCTTCAGATGGGTGGTTGTTTTTCCACGTAATTTTTGTTGACCCTTACGTCAGCAGATTATGGCCCGCATGGTTTTTTGCTTTCTCGCTGATTTGAAATTGCGCTGAAGTTGCCTAAGACGATTCATAATGCGTTTCGTTGCGCGTTCCGGCTGCATCGTTTAATTCATTTTAATGAAACTTTCGTTTCGTGCATCAGTGCCTTCACGGAGAAGAAACTTGACCCCTCGATCCCCACTTTCGGACAAGCATTCCTTGCTCTGTGTGCGTGCTACTCGGCAAAGAAGCCAGCGTATACGCTATCTCGCAAGCAATCAGACTTGGTTAGTTTCACAAGTGATAAGCGCAAGAATAAGATCTCCAGCTAGCACCAGTCCTTCGACCACAACTCACGGTGCTCTGGAGTGCTAACTTCATATAGATAAAATCTTGTTCGTGAAATTAATGTTGCACTCACAATAATGACCACTGACTTCTTTACACACTGGTGACTGTTTAATCAAGATTCGTTCAGCTTATTTTTGGGGTAGAAATTGAAGCGTGCGCCTGGTTCCGTTGCGTGTAGAGAGCGGTAATGGCCATGTCAACAGGTTAAATAAACTACAGCAACCACAGCGACGATGCAAGATGGCTGGCACTAGTCAAGAAGCAAAAGTGCAGAGAAAACGATGACATTTAGCTTTTCAAACACACGAATTTATTCCAGCGCCTGCTTCAGCAGCAGTAAGCGAAGTCACGTGATCCCACTTGCTACCCTAATTATCTACTGATTCATAATAAGTTAACTAATTACCTGTCTAACTGAATAATTCATTACTAATTAGTGCCAGTTGTGTAGCAGGATGCGGCACTCAGGCTTTCGCCTTTCACTGCTTTAGTCCCTAAATTCCCTCGTAATTTTTTATAACCTCCTGCCAGGGGTGTAAAACGCGGCGAGGTGGTTGTGCTACACTTGTGGAGCGCCATGGTGGTACTCCCGCGTATTGCCGTTTCCCAAAAACTGCAGCAGCGGAAGTTCTGGGTAAGTCACTCAAAAATAAAACGCAACCTTATGCTTTGTTCCCGCATGAAGCGCAGTACGGAAATTGAAGTGCAATATGGAAAAAGCAAGAGAGTTCCAGAAACCCATCTACTTCTGCTTTATTGATTATGCGAAAGCGTTTGACTGCGTAGATCACAGCAGATTATGGCAAGCTCTCCAAGAGTTGGGAGTTCCAATTCACCTTATCTGTCTCCTCAGGAACCTGTATGAAGGGCAAGAGGCCACAGTCAGAACTGGGCATGGTCTTGCTGATTGGTTTCCGATTGAGAAAGGAGTGAGACAAGGCTGCATACTGTCGCCCTGCCTATTTAACCTATAATCTGAGTGCATCATGTGGAAGGCCGGTCTGGACGAGCTTTCAGCTGCAGTGAAGATTGCTGGGAAACGTACCAACAATCTTAGATATGCCGATGATACCACTTTAATAGCAGAAAGTGAAGTGGAACTCAAGATACTTCTGATGCGCGTACAAGAAGAGAGGGAGAAGTTTGGGCTTAAACTGAACATAAAAAAGACAAAGATCATGGCGTCTTGTCCTATCAAGTCCTGGAGCATCAAGGGACAAGAAGTGGAAGCTGTGACAGATTTTCTCTTCTTGGGCTCCAAGATTACCCCGGAAGGAGACTGCAGCCATGAAATTAGGGGACGCCTGTTTCTGGGAATATGAGCCATGGCTAGCCTTGACCGCCTAGTAAAGAGCAGAGACATTACACTGGCAACCAAGATCTGTATAACTCGTGCTATGGTCTTTCCAGTTGTGATGTATGGATGCGAGAGTTGAACTGTGAAGAAAGCTGACCGCCGAAGAATTGACGCGTTTGAATTGTGGTGCTGGCGGAGACTCTTGAGAGTTCCTTGGACGGCCAGAAGATCAAATCAGTCCATATTGTCGACCATAAATTCTGACTGCTCATTGAAGGGTCAAATTCTAAAGTTAAAGCTCCGCCACTTTGGTCATCTGATGAGGAGAGAGGAGTCGCTGGAGAAAAATTTGATGTTAGGAAAGGTTGAGGGTCACCGGAGAAGGGGTAGGCCTCGAACGCGATGGTTAGATGGCATCCTCGAGGGCGCTGCAGATGAAGTTATGTTATGTTAGGAAGATAGTGAGAGACCGAAACGCGTGGCGTGCTATGGTCCATAGGGTCACGAAGAGTCGGACACGACTGAACTGAACTAAATTAATAAAATAGGTTTATGGACTAAAATTATTTACTGTAAAGAGCATAATGCATCTGTGGCGTCCATCGCGCCTTCTTTCGGCGTTGAATAAGTTAACTTGAAAAATCGGCGCGGCGTAAATCCGTAAAAAGAGTTTAAAGCATGTTAAAAGGGGATTGTTGCTGACAGCGTCTCTGAACGCAACCTAAAGGTAACATACACTCAGTGAAGACAGGAATTGATTACGGTTAAGGTAATTGTACAGTGTAACCGTTGCCATACCGTCACAACCTTGCTGCGTTCGTGGCTGGGTTTGCTGCTTTTAGGAACAAAAACTTGGTATTATGCAACCTAAAAGGGAACGTACCACAGGAATTATGATAGTAATATTTAAATGTTTTGTTTAAAAAAAATAAAAAAACTGTACCTACAAAAATCGAACACATATCTTGCAATCGGGAACGTGGTGTGGTGTGCATCCATTGCGCCACAGAAGCTTTTTTTTTTTCTTTATTGCCTGGTCTTGACACGAGAGCCAAATATACAGAAATCACTCAAATGCTATTTACAAACCCTGTTTACATATGACACGCTGAAATAAATGCATACACAACAAAGGCTCTAGCCTTCAGAGCCACTCCGGAGGTTCTGCTGTAGCTTTCTGGATTGCCAAATACCTGTCCACGCTTTCCCGAAAATAAATTCTGGCAGGCAGTGCATCTTTATCGCAATGGTAACCCGCCATTCTTGAGCGCCATATATAGTGGAGGCCCATGAGCATAATTAAATCAAATGGTACCCCATCCTCATTTTCAACGCATAATTACCGAATGCCATGCGGGTCTAGCGGAAAATCTTTCATTAACGTTCTTTGCAATACGTCCGAAAAATATACTCCTTCCCAACCGTGTAAAAAAACATGGTCTATGGTTTCTGGCTTCCTGCATATTAAACAGTGTGATCCCCAGGGTATGAATAATCCCTTTTTCTCCAAAAGCGTTTTCACCGGCAAGGTTCCGGTGTGCAATTTAAAAAAGGAGGTTTTTGCTCCTGGCGTCACCTGCATACTTTTAACCCTTTTAAAACATCTGCATCTGGGCCTCCATCGTACATAACCCTGTACAAAGGCAAGGGAACATAATGTCACACAATGCACGATATAATTTCTTTCGTTTTACTGTAGACAAATAATCCCTTGAGAATCGCGCTGAAAGGAACCGAACACTGGCTCTGACTTCTCTATAAAAGCCCTTAATCCCTGCGGAAAAATCACCTTCCGAATAGTGAGGCTTGCGAAATCTGAGGCCGTGACGGTCTCTCATATCAGAAGGCTGGAGTCTTCATGAGCAGCATTGATCTCCTCCTCATCGTCCTCGTTCCCCGGAATATATCCAGGTTTCCATTGATCCACTGCAGGGATAAGGCAGCCAGGTTGGGCCGAATGTCTAGGAAACGGACCTAGAGGAGCGAGGCGGACAATTTGTTGTTGTCTGGTGGTTGGATCAGTTGGAGGGCATCCGTGAGGATGGCAGCTGCCTGGTTGGCTGGGATGATGGACAGGGGGTCGGCGGCCAAGCAGAGTCATGCCAGCTCAACAGCAGTGGAGTTGGCGGTGCAAGACAGTCGGAAGGTGCTTGTTAGTTCCAATTCATGGATGGTGCATGCTGCTGTAGCTTGGCCTGGATCGTGTCTTCCTGGACTTCCACGAGGATTAAGGAGACTGCCTGGTGGAGGGTTGCCACAGGGGTGCGGCGCATGCTGCAACCTGGGATGATGACATTCGCAGACAAGGGAGGGAGATATGGGTGACGGTTGGACGATGACGCAGAATAGGCAGTCATCAACAGATGCAGGATGGAGGGAGAAGAGGTGGCCCATCCTGGAAGCAGGTGCTCGCTGGAGACGGGACACAAGGGCAACACGATCAGGAGCATCATGCAGCCGGTCAGTGTGGCTGAGGCCAGCCTACAGTACGAGCAGAGGCAGGGGCCATGTGCCAGACCCTGCATTGGTGGCCGCGACGGGTGACGTCAGGGGAAGGCCTAGGCACTTCCCGAAGAAGGTGCGATAGGCGATGTTCAGAGGCTCGAGCCGCATCGAGCCCAGATTGACCAGTTGGGAGGGGGAATACAGGAAAAAGGATATGTGGCCATCGCCTTGTATAGCCGCAGGGCCCAGGTGGTGCTGCAGCCGTTTCCTCCTGAGAGGAGACGAAGAATGGATTGGCTGGTCTACTTGAGCCTCGCCTGGACGGTCTTCACGTTGGGAGCCCAGGTGATATTGCGCTCGGTGATGAGGCCAATTTATTGAACCTTGTTCCTCTATGATAATCAGTTATCGCAGACGGTCAGGGGGCAGACCGTGGGTGGATACCCTTTGGACGAAAGAAGATGGAAGATTGCCTCCAAAGCTGCTTAGACAGGGTATATATGCTACCTAACTGCGGTTGCCTTCCTCAGTCTAGCCATGGGGATGTGGTGTCATGACCATCGATGTCTACACTGTCTAAGCGTGAGCCTGAATATGGCAGCCGAGCTGAACACCATCGATGTTTATTTACAAAGGTTTCTTCCAGGTCAGTCCTATGATTGCTGTCATATTTGATTCGAGAAGCGGCTTGAGCAAGACGATTCCTCTTTAGGTGGGACATCACCTTGAAAGCAAGCTTTCAACCACTTAGCGTATTTCATTGAAGTTTGCCGAGCTTGTTCATGTCATTTACTGGACTGCGCCAAATTTCACTATTTGGAAATAATCGGGAAGAACGTAATGGAACCACTACCACAGTAGCTACTCTGCTTGCTTTGCAAAGCTATCATTAAGAAAAAAAATTCTTTTAATTCTTGTTATATACCCTTAGAGATGTTAGAGTCCACAAATGGGGGGTTTCCTGCTTTTTACAAGAGTGCCATTATATAACGTGCGACACGGTTTTGCATTTCCATCACTTTCTCAGCCTCAACAGCAGACCTGTTCCCCTATAAGTTTAAATGACACGCTGTTGTCTCATTATGTTAATGCAAGGTTGACACACTGGATTTCCAGTGGAGGCAGCTCTGTCCCTCTCACTCTCTTCCAGCAGTCACAGCTTGCAAAAGGCTGCAGCAGTTTGCCAAGCAACCAGATTTTCATGTCGTTTCATGATAGCAGGGCAACTTATTAAATGTATCGTTTCAGTATCAGTTGGCGTAATGTCAGTATTGCAGTGGACTTTATAAGTTAGTTCTGCAGCGACGTTTGATGCGAAAAGCAAATACATGCTTACCGTGATATCCAGACTCATCGTCCACGCCTCATTCTAGGCAAAATACCGATTATGTCAAAACCATCACGCAATCGCCCACTCCTAAAAAGCGCGATCTACTATTCCGTATTTAACGAAGACATCATTGCGCTCGCGAACAAACTAAACTACTTACCTACGTCATCTCTATGTTCCTTTTCTGCAGGAGCACCTCTTCACCTTGCTTTAACGAAAGCCGTTAGGTAGAATGCGTGCACAAAACAGGTTGTCGATTTTTTTTTTCTTTTTTCGTTCGTGACGTTCAACAGGGTAACTTACGGAAATCGGCAGGCCCACAGTAAAGTCAAAAGATGCTCCTGCAGAGAGGAACATTGAGATGACGTAAGTAAATTGTTTGTTCGCGAGCGCAATGAAGCCTTCGTCCAATAAGGAAAAGTAGATTGCTAACTTTTTATACTCTGGTGTGCACCGACGCTTCAAACTTCGCAGTTAATTGCCGGACGACACCTGCATAATGACTCCAAAGGTAGTTGCAGTAGTGCTTGACACGTAGCGTCTGCTTTCTAATGCGGTCTGATTAGGCACGATAACACTCCCCGATTAAACTACAAACTTTCTTTTGTTGCGCCAGAAGCAAAAATGTATAATTTGTAGTCTTCTTCAATTTTGCTTGGCCACCAAAACATCGGCCCCACCTTTCGCTCCCTTCGAAATTGTGGATGAATTTCAAGTCGTTGAGGGCTGGGCGCTGACGGCGGATACATTAAACTGTAGTGTGCCTAAATTTTCTGCCAATTTCTCATACAGGAAAATGGCCTAGCTTATGATGGTATAAAGAATCAATCACATCTGTAATAAGCTTATAATTGAATGATTATGTTAGGGAGGTTAGTCGTTTTAGGTACAAACTTATTTGCCACAATTATTCCTTTCGAGAACTGCAAGAGAATAAACACTTAGTCTTCGAAGGACTAAGTGAAAGAGGAGTACAGTCGCGTCGTGCAGATGCTTTCCAAGAGACTGACAGTTGATTCTGGTAAATGATCCGAAGGAGAGCGAAAGCTACTCAATCAGAATGAATTGTTTAACCTCAAAAATAATTCCTTGGAAGAGCAAATATTACTGTCTCAAGCATAACTGTTGATCCATATAAACGACTTTCAAAGAAATAACTATTGAATTACTGACATCAACATTTTATGTACAGGCTGGTCATTCTCACCCTCCATACGTTATTCGCGGTTCATTGTGTTTTATTTTCCGCAGCATAAATGTGTATACGAATGTAGAACGAGACAGGTCCACGGAGGTTTGTAAACATTCTATTTATTTATTTATTTCTCTCCCGACGCGGACGCGACACGAAGCGCCTCATCGTAGTAGGTAATGGGCGAGTCATTGGACGTTTCCGGACGGCAGTTACTGCGTGCCCGCTCTTGACGCGCTTGCCGTGATTCCAAGCTAAAAAAAAGCAAACATCACTCACACAAAGTGTCACGGAGCCAACTCGCGAGGTGGGCGGATAGTACCTGTCAGGTTACATATGCATGCAATAAAACCCGAAACGAAAGCCGGGAGAGGCTGGAAGAGATCGGCGGAATTGCAGGGGATCAAAGTTCATCCTCCCGTTACTTCTCCCGTTAGTCTTTTCCGAGCAGGGACTGAACACTAATCTTCCAAATTTGCACACGGCACGCATCTCACAGCTGTCGCTCCTCTTGCGGACTAACGGGCCGATTCGCATTCGTGAAAAAATAGAGCGATTGTGCAAAATAAGGCAACTTTGTCCTGCGAATATTTTTAACACCAGATAAATTAAATAACTGGGAAACGTGTGCCCCCTTTTTGAACAATAGTTTTCCTAAGCAAGCATAGCCGTCTGCCTCAAAGCCTGCACAGGTTCCACCATACTAGCGCTATAATAAAACATTATGAAGAGATGGTCTCACCTGCGATATAATGCAGCCACTGAAGTTTTAAAAATACCAAGCAAGCACTTGACAGTTTAATTTTTAATGCAACCTCCGCCTGAAATGCGGTACATTGCCAAAAACCACAATGATGGTATTTTCGCAGTTTTTCAAATGCTAACCATCAGGCACACAGAGAAGAAGTAGGTGTATGAACGGATACGTGATTTTACACGTACACTTAATTGAATACAGCCATGAGCAACTTGGTAGTTGGCATTGACTGAAAGAATGCATGTATCGCATTATGTGCTATGAGCAGAAGTGATCGACAATATTTTTTTGCGTTAAGTTAAACGACTTGAGACACGAAATAACTTCTCATCAAAGATATTGTGCAGTGTTGTAGCAGAACCACAGTCACCAAGACTCGTTATTCCGAAATGCGTTTTTTGGTGCTCTATCCCCATAGATACTCTGTTCTTCGATTTTGCCGATCTCCGTCTCTCTGAAGCCGCTATCAGGAGTTAACAACTTGGGCAGCACCTTCGAGGTAAGAAGCAAACCCACCGGGATCCATGTATCCACGCATTCAGGCATGCTACTCCTGTGTCATGCAGGCACGTTCTAATCAATTGCCTAAAGTCGGCTTTATATCTGTGTCGGGTTGCCTTTCGCATGTGGTAGGTTGCCAGAACATACTAATCAGTACATAAACTGGCGTGAAATATCCAAGCATTAGAGCAACGAATCCGCCTTAGGCCTGACTGCGTTAAATGGGCCATCATTTTGTTTTTGGAAACTAGTCGGTTTTACAAAGAGGAATTTAATTCTCTATGGACTGGCTGAGCGTGCCTTAGCAAGAATTTGCGTGGTTAAACTTACCACACTAGCATTATCGTTATTCGTGGAAGCATAATCGAAACATGGCAGTTGTAATAGAGCGCTGAGCGACGGCCAGTTATTGTTCAGGCAAGAGCATTATAAAAACTTCCGCCAGTGTTCAATTGTACAAATATTCCAGCAATTTACGGGCAAATTTCACAAGAGGAAACTATGGTTTAGGCTGCTCAAACGATTAGTACTCCTCTAACTTTGCACACATTTCGTTGCGGTATAATTTTTGTTTTCAGTGTCGCTAGTTCTTTCTACAAAAGCGGCCAGGTAAAAAATTCGTTTCAAAGAAGCGGTCTTCTCGCTACTAATAAAATCTCCTGCTTTTGCCGAACGTGCTTTCCCGCATTTTAGGTACCTGTGGATTGAGCGTTGAAGGTACGGAATGGAGTATGCGATGTTCAACGTCTTGAATCTGGAAGCGGCCAATCAGGGATGCCGTACTGAAAAACTACAAAACTATTTCGACCGCCTTCGAAAAATATCTGTCTCCACCGGGAATCAACCCATATCCCTCCGATCCCCAGCCGAGCGTGCAAACCACTACTCCACGCCGACAGGATGCTCAGAAACGGATCACAATTCTGCTTGTGTAGCGTGAAGAGCGAATTAATAGTAGCGATGACAATGCAGATGCAATCGCTGACAAAGCTAGTAATTATAATAACGATGGCAATGACGGTGCATTTAGTTCATAATGCATATAGTAGCGATAATGATGATAGTAGGGATGACATTGTCGACGCGCCTAGTGAAAGCAGTCCTATAAAGTGGCTTTCACCAATTCCGCTCTTAGACAGACTTAATCGTACTCCTATCATTTTTAATGGACTGTGACTTCGCGCAATCGTGTGGTGCCATTTGCCTAAATCTCAGTACGGTCTCCGAGGGAAAGATTTCACTCTGCCTCTAGTGCAAAAAACGAGTAAGAAGGAACCTCAAGGTCTCCGTTCGCATCACTGCTACTGGAAATAACACCTCCGATCCCCTACCCTCGACTACACACAGGGAAATCCACCCGACATCTGTCATTTCCTTGGGATACGCTGGCCATGCCTTGTCGTTCGGCGCATTGAAAAGATTACTCTCCATCAGAAGTAGTCTCCAAAAAGCAGCCACCACTGTCCGCCCTGGCTCTCTAATGTTGGAGAGTTTAAATGTAGCCCGCTTTTATGCGCTACCAAAACAGCATCTGACGCCAGCCAGCGATCTTCCACTCTGTGAGCGGCGTCTCTCGATGTAGAGCAGCGAGGAGGAGCATTCTCTTTCAAGGTCGACAGCGATTAAGCGCCCGACTGTCCGATCTGGCACAACCTGTTCACTGACTCACGGTGGCTGGGCCATTGTGCATGCTCGAGTGGCTAAACGATGCTTATGGGAGGCGCGTGCCGTGGGGAATGTGTAACGCAAGCCGGAATCAATGGGGGCCCGAGGCGACTTTTGAGTAGAACGCACTGGCTGCATGCCTCGTTTTCGGACGTTGAATGAGGCACATCTTCTTTGCCGCTCTCTCCGCGTGCCGCTAGAAAGTTTTTGAATTGCGTCGTTTTACGGCCGTTAGGTTTCTCCTTTGCGTCGCCGCCTGCTTTCGCAAGCGCTGGCGGGAAATGGCCACGCGAGATGCGCTACGAGCGGCCGCTGAAAAGAAGCTGCAGCGCGGTCGCACTAGGTGCGCTGTCTACACAGGCGGTCAACTTGCACGGCACCGGCATTAAGTAAGCCAAGCCTTTCTCTCGCTATACATCATGCTCTTCATTGCTGTCTTGTGTACCCTTCAATGTGATAGTGCCTGCAGTAAGTATAAGGACGCGTGGCCAGTATTTCACGTGACCCCGCTTTTTGTTTTTATAATTTTCCGCGTGCCAGCTACCCACAACTTGACAGGGCGACGGACGCCATCATCAACGAGGCATTGAGTTTCTCCCGATTAAGACGCTTAAGTTGAGCCACCATCAACGGCAGAGTTAGCCGAGCACCGGACCTTCGGAGCCACTGTCTCCGCTTTCACTGGCAAAAACAGACAAACAAACAAACGAACAAACACAGCAAAGATATAATTTTTTTTTTTTTTTTGTTATGCGACTCCATTCATACTCACGTTTGGGCAGGGAGCAGCCCGCACTGCTCTCGACGCCTACTCTAGGCCTGGGCAAAAGTGCTCTAATTCTTCTCCTCCCTCTGGAAGCCAATCGCTATTGAGAAATTACTTTTGAGTTCTGGGAGTGCTTTTGTGTACGCCTGCTCACCAAGTGGGATGCGGCGTAAGATCCCCGATCCTATCCAAAAGCTTGGTGAGGCCTCCGCTAACTACCTCCCTACAACTGTCGATATCTCCAATGCGCTTAAACATTCCGTTATTTTTTAGGGATAGATTTTCTCCCAGCCATTCTCGAGCTTCTCCATCTTTTCCAAAACTCGCCAATTGAAAAAGGAAAAAATAATCACGCAAAGCCAAACAAACACGAGCGCCAACTGCACAACGCTCCCGCCTGCATCGATAACGACAACAATAATGATGCATCGATAACGGCCGCACTGAAAATCCAACTTGTTGCGAATGTGCGAGTGCGACAGATATTTTATAGCTGATAGACCCCGTTTCATATAAAACTGAATTGGCATAAAATAACTTTTGGGGCCCATTTGTCTACATGTTACAGGCGAATCACTGCTTGTTGGCCCACAGGAGGTATTTTACAGTCAGAAAATGCAGGCCTTTCGTAGAGCTTCCCTGTAGTATTTCAATAATTCCCAGCACCAAAATCAGCGAATCACGCTGTATTCAAGGAAGAGGAATGAAAACCAGGAAACGCGTTAGACAAATAGGTTACTGTGTGAGACGTGCGCCTACAGTTCTTAACAAGCGGATGGGAAAGGGGGCGACCGAAGTAAGCTCAAACCTGAGTTAAAGAAAGTGTAGGGCTAAATTAAATTTTTACATTCTATGGCGGCTCATGCTTTGAGAGTAATTCCATTACCTTCCTTGTTTTTATGGGCAAGCGCCTTCACGGAGCTTGGAGATGACGTCAGATGACGTCAGAATTAGTGCGCTCTCGTTTAAACTGGCTCGCTACATGGCGTATGGTTTGTTGCCGGGTGGAGTTTAACCTGTGCTAAATATCGTTGCGGTGGTGTTAATTGCTGCTATCGGCACACACGAGTTATTTGTGTTGTGAGTTGCCTTCTGTTTCTTTGCTTAGCACCCGGTCATTCCGGAAGAGTAGTCGGTTGTAAAGTATCGCTGAATTTAGGTGTAGGCGTTTGGTATAGGAATGAGCCAGTCTGCCAATAGACGTGAAAAACTCGCACAGCAGTAAATACAGATTTTCCTGAAGCATTGCCAGTATTGCTCCTCCTGGACCATTTAGAAGGATTGTGTTCAAAAAAACCACAATTCTTGGCATTGAGGCTACACCTTCGTTAATTCAGGCAGCACGCCATGATGAGGAAAAATAGATCCATAACACCATAAAACTTCCGAATATGCTTTATTAGCTAGCGAAAAGCCAGTACAAAAGAACGTCACCACCAAAATAATACCAGAACTTTAAGTAGGCTAACTCAAGTTTAGCAACGTGATTTTACAAATTACTTTTTGAATCAATAATAATTAAAAACTAGCGGTGCTTCGATTAATTGGAAGCGTTTTACACGCTTTGGTTTGTACTATGAGTGAGTGAGTGAAAACTTTATTGAATATTTCAAGGGTTTCGCGGTTGTGAAGTCTCCGTCGTCTTCTCTGGAAGAAACGGCTCTAGGGGTCAGCAGTTGATGTCCGGCTCGGATCATGTGAACTTAGCTACTTGCCAACTGAGTGGACACAGACACTAATGAACTTATCGGCTTGTTTGTGGAGCGCAGTAAAGTAATTAGCAGACCCTCGCACCAAATCCCACCAGCGGAAAGTGATTTAATTTTCACCTTTTTATTATTTAACAGCAGCCATAAAACCACCTCGCGAGTAACTTCCCACTAACGCCAGCAATAAATAGCAATAATATTCTCCTATGCATTTCTTGGGGCCACCCAGGCCTGACTTCTTTCAAATAGTTAACTATGCTGCGCGAGTAGCAGTCGGGCAGCGCCAGACATATTAGACTCATTGGCGAGATTTGGAAGGGTGAGTCGTGTGCGCAGTTAGTAAGCGGCCACACACTTTCTGCAACCGGAAACGAGAGAGCCGTAAAAATAAACGCGTATTTTTACTGAAAAAATAAAGAAAAGAAACTCGAAGTTAGGTCTTACAATCAGCGCGAAAAATAATTCCGAGCACTCGGACTGTAATTTAAACGAATGCTGTATGCCAGGTAAACGGTAAGGCAAAACAGAAATCAAACGTCGTTAACATAAAGGAAATAAGTGATATCAGAAGCAGCATGGATCTAAGCAATGCCGTTTTTTTCGCGGTTTGGCGGCGTCTGCAAGCAAGTAAATTAAATATAACGCTCTGGTTTCTACAGACATTCATACGTCCTTCTCACTGAATATTCAAATGGGAACCAGCAACGCACGATAATGAGTATACGATATATGGGAAAGCTTCAAGCACTGCTGCAAATGCATGCGTGATTAAGTAGGGAAAGAATACAAAAGACGTACGGCTAGGCCACAGTGTATGGCACCGCTTCAACTGCAGCTTCTGGTCCCTGAGAAAGGGCACAGGGCGTGTCATTTACACCATGCAAAGTAGTTCTAGCTCAGTATACAAACCCTTGAGAAACACGCAAGAAGTCTTTTCCTTAGGAATAAGTCTTGAAGAGCAGAAAAATAAGTAAAAAATAGATAACCGCGTGGCAAAAGTAGTTGAGATTATAAAGAGCGAAAAAGAGAAAACGAGGACAGGACTGACATATGCGCATGCTCACAACTGAAGGTTTTGTTCAGAACTTCTGGCTGGGCGCTTGATAGCCTTAGTTGCCTATGCGCCATAAAACTCAACACAACACACAACACAACCCAAACCTTCTCGCGAACACATGCAGCTCAAAATCGCCCACAAGAAATGTTTTATCACAGGAAAAATTTCATTGCTTTTAATCGACAGGGACAAGTTGTTTGTACATATTTCAACGTTCTTATCAATAAAGCAAATTTCAGTGACTTCGCTCGCTAACATATCACAATGCTTGAACCCTAAATGCTTAATCTGTTGAAGCGACATGCACGTGTTGGGACTATTTATATGCTATAAAATAAGCAAATAACAAGAACTTGTGTGTCTGTTGATGAGATAATTGATGACTGGCCAATGATATGTCAATAGTTACCCTTTGTTGCGCGAAAGTAGTATATGGCATCAGTACTCTTGGGGCCACGTGCTCTTATACATTGACCTCTGTTTTAAAGAGAGCCACGAAAATGTTAAAATCTGCCGAAGACAACTTTGAAAATATGTGAAAGGAGATTATTAGCAATGTTTGGGAGACGAGGGAGAGATGAGATGGAGTAACGTAGGGTTAACCTGTGTTACTCTCTGTTTCCAGTTACTGTCCACTAACCTGCATGCCTGTTCACATTCGGTTCCTCGACATCGTCGTCAAATGTTGTCTGCTATCCTTGCGCCGTTCACTTTCACCACTAGTGGGAACCGTGCATAAGGGCTCGTAAAAGTTGTCATGCCTTTGCTACCACGCTGATGCCACTCTTCACACATTATACCCCACCATTTTGGCTCAAGTTAGCGCAATTAGCCCCTGCTTGCGTTTTAGTCTGCCACTTAAATTGTCCATCTTGTACTAATAAATTTAATTTGGGAAGCAACGCCATAGGTGGTAAACGTAATAGTGTGCATTTTGTGCCGCAAGTCGAACTCAGAAAGATTGCAACCATTTTTAATCGCGTTATCATCGCCTGCCCTGGTTTGTACACCTGAAAGTGTTCTGCATAATAAAATGACGCTGGTGACATCACTTGATTATTTCCTACGCTTTAACTGCTTTGCTAGTTGTAAAGACCCTTTGTCTCCACAAGGTTTCCGACTGAGCGAGTTAATGGTCGTTTATTTTAAACCAGCCAAAAGACGAGACACAGAGAATAGAAGCGTACAAGACGAGCCTGGACTAACAACTCAAGATTTATTGAAGGAAAGAAGACAACGAAGAGTCGCACTGAGATGCGCGTGCACAATACCCAAAACAGTGAAATGGCAGAAAGAATTCAAAGTCATGGCCTAACTATCGATTTATCTAACAGAGCGAATTCCTTACAGGCAGGTTAACTGACTGACGCCTGAGCCACACACGTGTCCTTAGCCTTAGCATTGTAAAATGCCTACACTATATTTCGACAGGCTTTTTTTTCATTCCCGTATACAACACCCTTGTTGCTGAAATCCGGCGTCCAAAGAGACTGGTCATCCTTCGATGCGAAAGAAGGTGGTGTCCATACCTTACCTCCACGGCGTTTCTCACCGACTCAAGAAACTTGCGGTAAAGTATGACGTTCGCGTTGTATTCACAGCTAGAAGAAAGATAGGAGGCTTGTGCGCCAGCGTTAAAAAAAGGCTCGACAATACAGCTGGTGATCGCTTCCGTTGCACAATGTCACATAAGACAAGGCTCACCACCCCTGTAGAAAGGATGTGGTTTATTGCAATCCGCACAATTGTGGTCGATGCTACTACGGGCGGAGGGGCAGATGTCTTAATGTGCGCCTGACGGAGCACTCGAACTCTCTAGAAGGAAAGGCGAATTCTAATCTGGCGTTACATGCGCAATCTCGGGAATGTAAATCGGAGGATGGCCCGTCTTTCTGCACGCTAGATTTCAGCACATGATTGAAGTTTACGGAAATGAAAAACAAATCTGTCGCGAAATAGTTGAGGCATTTTACATTGCTAAGGCTAAGGACACGTGTGTAGCTATAAGGCGTCGGTTAACCTCCATAGTAAGGAATTCGCTCTGTTAGATAAATCGATAGTTGGTTGGTTGGTTGGTTGGTTGGTTGGTTGGTTGGTTGGTTGGTT
>JAJIZL010026801.1:67558-78986 GCA_023969395.1 Amblyomma maculatum | reverse complement strand
GTTGGTTGGTTGGTTGGTTGGTTGGTTGGTTGGTTGGTTGGTTGGTTCACAGGAAGGGAAAAGCGCAGTATCTGTCACACTTGCTCTGTGGACACCTGAACCGCGCCGTAAGGGAAGGGAGGAAGGTGGGAGTGAAAGTGGAAAGAGAGAAGGGGAAGCCGTAGTGGAGGGCTTCGGAGTAATTTCGACCACCTGGGGATCTTTAACGTGCGCTGACATCGCACAGCACACGGACGCCACTTCGTTTCGCCTCCATCGAAACGCAGCCGCCGCGGTCGAGCTCGAACCCGGGAACTCCGGCACAGTAGGCGGGCGTCTTACCACTGCGCAACCCCGGCGGGGCCGATAGTTCGGCCATGACTTTGAATTCTTTCTGCCATTTCATTGGTTTGGTATTGCACGCACGCATCTCAGTGGGAGCCTTCGTTGCCTTCTTTCCTTCAATAAATACAGCCTCGTCTTGCTCGCTTCTATTCTCTGTGTCTCTTCTTTTGGCTGGATTAAAATGAACCATTTGTTTTTAGATTACCAGTGAATGGAGAGCTCGGGCTAAAAAAAGTCTGAAAGTAAACCTCAAGTTACTTCTTACTCCACACGCATATCAGATTACACACTGCCGATAAAAGCGAATAATTCATTTGCAGGAAACAACGGTTTCGCGTAAAGGGTGAGCTCAAAGCTGCGATTAGAAAAACAAACTAAAAATGAAGGAGTGAGGAGGCGGGGGGAAGGAGGAGTCTGTGCTCAGTTATGCTACTGGCCGGTGCCGGGGTACTCGCTGTTGTATCTTTTTTATTTTCCTTAGTGAAATGGCTGCCCACTGACCACCTCAGCTCTTTCTCGTCCGTCCATCCGCCCGTTCGTCAGGTTTTTTAAGGGCACCCAGAGTGCCCCCCCCCCCCCTTTTTTTTTGCAATCAGTGGTCTCTGGTCTCCGACTGTCACAAACCGTAACTAAAAGCATTAGGCACCGCGTCGCAGCAAAATGACCCGAATTGAATTGCTCGGGCTGCGCGAGCGCAGAGCAGCACTGGTTGCGCCATCTAAAGTAGCGGAGAGGAATCAGTGACCTTGATTCACGGCCACCTCGATCAAGACGCGCGTTTATCCTAACATGTGCACCAGCGTTGTTTCCACAATATCGCTTCCGAGCCTTGTAAGAAGTTGTCGTATGTAAATGACGGAATAGCAAAATTAGGAGGGCCTGTTGGGTAACACGCTTTCCATCTCCGTTGAAAAACGGACACTGCGGTTTGGATTGAGCCCATGTCTTTGGGCTCAGCCGTTCAGCATATCTAACTAATGATGTTATTACTATAAAAATGAGCTCTTCTCTATAGTTTGCAACTAACACATTGGAAATGTTAGGTACCATACCACATTTAGTGATTATTTTTCCCGGCAATGCGTTAAAATTTTGTAGAATTACATTTTATGCAGTGTACTGCCGAGAAACCACTCGTTAAGTATGTGTGGTTTGTAGGCTGCGTTTGCTATTACTGCGTTGAGAAATATCTCTTGTGGTCGAGTGAGCCCTTCCGTGTTGTCGAACATAGGCGTTGGTGTTGCTTCATATAACTTAATCCTGCTGTCGTGTTTTATTTTGGTGCGTACATAGTGCATCATCGCTCTGCCAGGGGAGCCTTTAGTGAGCATTGTTTGGTAGGGATTTAAGTCTATCGGGTTAGGGATAAAGGGAAAGGGGGGGTGGGGGGGGCGTTGTACCCGTCAGCAAGCCCACCCCGCTTGCGCCGCTGCGTGCCAGTATGTCCCAGTGTCCATATAATTTGAATTTCTTTTCCAACCTCCCGCATTCGCTTCAGCCTCTTTCTGACGTAGTAGTTGATGCCGTCAGCTCTGCAATCGCTGCGTATGAGTCGGTTAAAATTCAATATCCATTGTTATTATTTCTTGTGGCTGCATCTGTCATAATGGTGTTTATGGCTCCCCATATGGCAAGCAACTCGGAGTGTAAAATTGTTCCTCCAGGTAGGTGGCACGTGTGCCGTCCGTTGTGCTGAGGCGCTGGCACACACACCCATGCCACACTCACCCTTTCATTTCTAATTGCAGCGTCAGTGTAGATGTCTATTGTATTGAGTGGTCTTGTGAGGGCAGTTCTCTGTGCTAAAAGTTGCCTAGCTACCACATTCCGTCTACTAATAGGTCATTGTGGCCTTACTGCGGTTACCGGCGCCTCCCACGAGGGTGAAGTGTCTGTCCCAAGGGGCCTCAGAGTAGCGTTGATTCTGTTGTCCCATGCAATGATCTGCTTCCCTTGCGTCATGTTTTCTAGTCGGGATCACATTCATATTTTCGCTTCTCTGATATTATCTCGTATGGGCGGCATGCTGACCAACTTATGCAGCTTTTCATTCATCGTGTGCTTAGAAAACCCAGCAATGGCGCGAAGAGTGGCTCTGTGTAGCTTTTCGATGCACGCACTGTCAGGAACGGTCTACAGCGGACCTAAAACATCTCATATGGCAATGCGCATTGTTTTCACGAGGAAGAAACAAATTTATGCATATTCTACACGGCGACACCCTAGCAGATCAGATTCTATCAAGCACCGAAATACAGCATTTCATTGCCATCTATGGCAGTGAAGTGGCCTGGTTCGAGTAGTGTGAGAGAGGTCGACTTACAGCATGAAGATCGGCAGCATGACAAGCAACGTAAAACGCTTGAAGAACCGTGAAGAAGCTACACTCCCATCCCTCCTAACTTCCTGTTACCCAAACCGCCGCCAAGAACCATCCCTTCATTCAAATAAAGAAATCATTCATTCATTCATTCATTCATTAATGTAGTGTATAACACAAAAACATAGAATATTCACAAAGCCATCACTGCGTAACAAAGCACGAATGTGTTTGTGAAGCAAAAGAATCATTCTAGTTTAAAATGGACAGTACGTGCATCTCGAGCACTTTGTCTCGAGAAATTGGCAACTGGGTGCATGCCTGGGCGGCTGTAATCTCACGGCAACAAGATATGATCACCTTCAACAGTATAGCGAGTATAAGACAGATATTTCAAGGGTTCGAGTGATGAACCACAAGCATGACAGAACACCCTTATGTGAAGATTTCACTGAAGATTTTTTTTTTTTTTTGCAATCTTAGCTTAAAAAACAAGCTCCATATCTCGACAAGCTTCTGCTAAAGTACGCTATTCCGTAGTAACGAGAAAGAAAAGCTCCCTTTCCTAGACTTTTTACGCAACAATCGGGGAGAAATTTACATGCTAAGATGAAAACTTCTGAATGTAATACAGCGAAGTCTAAACATGACTCGATTCTCAAAACAAGAGATAGTTTAGTAGATCGAACAAGACAGCGCAACTGATCGATCTTGTTTATAATATGCTGTTGTGGTAGCTGATTAGCCGCCAACCAAGCTGCCTTGATGTTACAAAGCCATCAATCAGTTACAGCAAGGTCACAATCCCTCACTCGCTCTCATATCGACAACACTCCTTGGTGCAGCAGTATCGAATTATCATGTGTTTCGTTTCATCTTATTCGCTTCCTTTTGCGTAATCCAACACCTTGTTTCAGTTAGTGGGGACCTGCCTCTCATCTCATACTGGGCACTAGAGAGGACCAACTTCAGCACCACAGAGGAGAAAAATATTGCAATGAACTGACGATCGGTGTCACCTTGAAATTTATCTAACCTGTGAGCATTCTCAATTGACAGCGAGAAAAGTTCAAGCTCAGATGGTTTGCTTTAGGACGTTTTTCACAGTTAGCAGCAGTCTCGTTCACTATTTAGCGTTATTTAATTAGCTACCTAAAATGTGAACTATTGATGCCACTGAAGCCAGCTGACATATACTACTGCTGTCTTCAAAAACAGTGCAGCATTTATTCGGAAGCAGTGTATTCATACTGAATTAGATGTTGCTATGGCGCAAAACAACCACAGTGGTCTTTTCTGGGCACCAACTGAACGCTATCAAAAGTTTTTATTCTACACATTTCTGTTCAATTGAGTATGTGAAAAATCCTTATAATCTCATAATTAAACTTAGCAAGCTAGGTTACGTTAAATAAAAGCGTACGGTTCGAATATTTTTCCTGCTTTGAACAGGCCTTTGTTCAAAACTAAATCCAGTGCGCATTAAAGAATGCGAGCCGAAAGAGAGGAGATAGAGATTTAAGACGACTTCATTTTGCATTGGCAATGTCAGCAGAGGCCTTTTGAGAGGTGTGCAACACGGAAACAAAGCGAGATAAAGGAAAGTGCACACAGTGCTCGTTAAAGGGATGAATTAGGCATTTCATTGGTGGTGGAACTCCGCGAAATGCTGTTTTCAAAGCAAAATCAGCGGGCTACTTTCCTCTAAGTACGTGCTCTAAATACATCTAGGAATCGGAGATAAGTGGTTACTGTTGTTCAAAAGGCCCACGACATTTTCGGTGCCAACATGATGCGCTTACTACTTGTAAAATGGCAACTCAAAAAGCTGTCTAGGTTTTTTGTTTGTGGTCCGACTAACATGCCGAAGCCTTTAACGCACCGTAATAATAACAAGACGGCGCCACTGATCGATCTTGTTTATAATATGGATGCGAGAGTTGGACTGCGAAGAAGGCTGACCGCCGAAGAATTGAAGCGTTCGAATTGTGGTCCTGGCGGAGACTGTTGAGAGTTCCTTGGACTGCCAGAAGATCAAATCAGCCGACATTGTCGACCATAAACCCTGACTGCTCATTGGAGAGTCGAATTCTGAAGTTAAAGCTCAGCTACTTTGGTCATCTGGTGAGAAAAGAGGAGTCGCTGGAGAAAGATTTGATGTTGGGAAAGGTTGAGGGTCGCCGGAGAAGGGGTAGGCAGCGAACGCGATGGTTAGATGGCATCCTCGAGGCGCTGCAGATGAAGTCATGCGACGTTAGGAAGATAGAGAGATACCGGAAAGCGTGGCGTGACATGGTCCAAAGGGTCACGAAGAGACGGACACAACTGAACGACTGAACTGAACTGAATAATAACCAAGAGCTATCGAAATAATTATACATCTGTGCGTATTTTCTTGCGTGCTTACTTTCAAGGAGCCAGAAGTTCAAGCGGGGAGCAAAACAACTCATTTCATATATGTCATATATGTCATATATTTCATATATGAGACTTTAAATTTAAGAATAATACTTTTAGAGTTCTTTATGAATAGCAACGACGCCTTTCATACGTAGTGGCTGCCTTAAAATTAAGCCTTCGACTGTGGACGCAATATGGTTCCTTGCAGTACATTTATTTGTTTTTCTCCGCCGGTGATTGTTTGTGTATTTGTTGCTTTATCACGCTGCCAATCATAAGTAACACTTTCAATCAAAAGTAAGCGTCGCATTTACGAACAAGCGGTTCATTACAAATCATTTCAGTCCTATTTTCTCCCGCTGATGTTTAAAATTTCCTGACATTAGAAAATATATTAGGGCCGAGGAATAAAAGCTCCAGTTTCGTTTCAATGTACTTCTTACTAACTTGATGCCCATTATAGAGATATATTGTCACAGGCGAAGCAAAATAAATAATAGTTGTCCGAAAGAGTAGGTGCTAGTATTAATGGTGAAATTTACAAAACTTATATTTTGCGTACTGCTGCATAAACTCTATAGATTTCTGAGATAGTTTAGTTACTGCAATGCCTGCACTCATAACCGAAACACACATTTGTAGTCTGCACCGTAACAGCTTTATATATGCTGCTCCTGAGCAATCCTGGAGCGTAACTGAAGAGTTGAGGAAATTTTAGATTTTGTTTAATAATTGAAAGTGTATGCTTTACATTGGGCGAGCCAGCCTTTGAAATCCGTCTGTTCCATCGGTAGAACCGCATACTGCCTACAAGATGTCGGTACATCAATCCCATCTGTCCTTACAGTCATATTTCAGATTTTGAGGTATAAGTTGTTGCAATCTGCTGATGCGATTAGTCTTGCAGAATCAGTCGACAATTTTTTCCCCATACCAATATTAAATATTAACTGAAATAAAAAAAAATAAGTAAGAGCATGTCGGTGACCTACCAGATCTAAATTGAAGTGGAAGATTTCCATAACAGTGAGCTGTGGTTTCCTTCATGCCAATATCCCCTGAAATTCCTCTTAGTCATGTCCAGACATGATTGTAAAGAAACGTTAGCTGTCTACAAATATTAAATATTAAAACTGATACCAACATTTTGTTACCAGCACTAAAATTTTCAACATTGCCATATCACCAATATTATAACTTGTACAATCGGTATGAAAGCTCGATTAGTAGTCTACAAACAGCTTCAGCCAAGAGAAAGAAACCCCCTTTTGTTCATGTAACTGACGTCATTTTTAAACTTCATGCAAAATTTGTCAGAAACGAGATGCGGGAAATAGTTGCGCGCAGGCTGGAAGCCATAAGTTCGAATCCCTTTTTCCTTCCCACAGCTTCCTACAAACGCTGAGACCAGGAAGCATTGAGTACCGTGAAAATGTTGAGGGCATATAATATTCAGGCAACTTCCACGTAACGAATAGCAAACGAACGAAAGAATTTTGCTCATCGTTAAAGGGCTCAGGAAATTATTATATTGTTACGAAGCGGTAAGCCGATGAAGACAGGAGACAGAACATGACCGATGGCGATGGTAGATGACGTTTAATGAATGTTCGCTGGCCCAGCGCGAGCGCTCCTGCCCGCGCTACTGCCCACGTCTTCTTCCTTGTCGTCCGTAACATGACCCGGAGCCACCGAGCGATTGTCCGATCGTGAACGAAGAAGTTTAGCCATGTTAATGATTTCATGGCATGATGATGGGCGTGTCTGGATGCTTGAAAACGAGGAAGAAGGAAGAATAGAACGGCTTGCCGGTACGATGTCTGATGCATGGGTGATCCGCCTCCCTTGGAGCTGTCAACCATCCGTCCCCAGAGTCCATGGGACCGATGGCTCGAGGTCACGTCGGGCAGCTTGGGCGGGGGTTGCGTGTTCGTGTCCATCGGTTCCTTCGGGTCATTCGGGTCCTTCATCTCGGTTCTGATCGGTATGTCTGTTCTCCTTGTCTTCAGGTCCGGGCTGGGGGCTGGGCGGTGGTAGTTGTTCAGGTCTGGGCTTGAAGGGCTGGGGCGAAGCTGCTCGGCGATGTCCCTGGGCCCTCGGTGATGGTCCCGGCTTGAAGATGGCCTCGATGCTCCAAGGCGAGGATGGGGATGTCGTACGCCGCACCTCCAACCAAATGTTACGAAGCGGTAAGCCGATGAAGACAGGAGACAGAACATGACCGATGGCGATGGTAGATGACGTTTAATGAATGTTCGCGGGCCCAGCGCGAGCGCTCCTGCCCGCGCTACTGCCAACGTCTTCTTCCTTGTCGTCCGTAACGATATGTTGGGATCGCACAAATATTAGCCAGCACATTAAGTTGCCGACTAGCCATTTAGCACCACCGCGGTGGCGCAGTTGTTATAGCGCTCGACTCCTGGGCCCAAAGATTCGGGATAGAATCCCGGCCACGGGGGCGCTTTTCGATGGAGGCGAAAAGCAATGCGCCTGTGTACCGCGCCAAGTCAGTGCACGCTAATGAACCCCGTGAGGTTGAAATTTCTGGAGTCCTCAACAACGACGTCGCTTATACACGAGCCGCTTACTCGTTTTGGCACATTAAACCCCAGAAAGCAAACCAACTAGCTGCTTATTTGGAGCTTGGCATTGTTACATCGTTATTCCCTATCTCAAGTTCAATTTTAAATATCAGTTATTCTTATCAATAGGCATGTATCATGGGAGAAACATGCTAACAATAATGCACTCCTATTTTTGCTTGACAACACTGCCAACGTGCATGTGACATTTACTATTATATATATATAAGGCGGTAATTAGCTTTAGAACGTAACTGCAACAGTCAGAACACTAAAAATTTATATCAGTGCCTTCTTGCACACTTTATTTGCTAGACGTCAAGTGACTGTAATCGGCAAGACCGGAAACGCGACGCAGGAGCCGCTGCGCAGCCATCATGCGCAGCGCATGATGGCTGCTACACGAACGTCTTTCAATAGTCACAGACTCAGAATTACAGAATGATTTCTATCTACATATCGTAAAGTCCTTCTGTGGACCTAAACGGTGTTTTTTTTTTAGTTCATAGAACTGGCGAACGATCAACCGATTCATGACTTGCCTACCTTTAAATAGTTGGGAAAGTGATTTTTTGCAAATTGCATAAATATGAAAAACTGAAAATTCTAATTTCAGCAGGATAATAGCCTGGGTCAGGGAAGTTCAGCTTTACACAGAAGAAATTTGCCGTTTACTCACGCAATTAAACGCAAAGAACCTACCGGAAGTCCGAAGTGCAATCATGCAGTTAAGCTTTATAAGGTACACCCTTTAACTTTAGAACCCTTAGAAGCTCATACTACCCTCCTCCTTACCTTGGGATAGTGCTATGTTTTATCCTAGAAACGTTTTATAAAAGCACGATCAAAACAAGACATGTGCACTTATCTGTTCAGTTGATTGTTGATTGCACAGATTGAAGAGCAAGAGCGCTTTATTCGCACTTACCAGTAAAACAGAATCCTCCCTGGCCCTCTTTCGGTGTACGATGTCAAAGCAGGATACAAAACAGACCTTCAGTTATCATCCGAGAAGATGTATCAATACATTATCAGTTCTGTGAGCGGCTCAAGGTAAAGGGGCTTTGGGATACATGGGAAATAAAACTGCACAGCTTGACACTCATGGCATGCAAAGAGTCAGCGGACTTATCCAGTCCAAGATGCAGGGATATTTTTGATTAATTTGAGGAAACAGTGCTATAATATAAAAGAGTATTATGCATACATAAGTAAAATATTTTCTAAGAGTCCGTGCGTGAAGAAATATCGCTTTTAAAGTTTTCTTCGGCTCGCAGAAAGTAGTCAAAATTATCTTATAAAACCAGTAATCTCCGTTTCTGAAAAGATTTGTGCGACAACTCTGGACTGCTGCAATATAATTTTATAAATACATTGATATGAGTTTCCTCAGGCTCTAGTATGTAGCAATGGCCTGCTTCCAAAATCTGTCATGCATCCGCAATGAGCAAATAAGACTTTCTATTCTAAATATTGTGCGTCTTTTAAAGTGATTATAAGGCAACTAGGGAATATTTTGAGATACTTTAAAGACATATTAGTATAAATAATTTAAGTTTCTCACGGTAACTAAAGTTTTAATTCTCAACTTCGTACACCGGTCCGAAAAAAGTCAGATTGCAATATAGTACCTATATTGCGCGTTTTTAAAGTTAACGCAAGAAAACTAGAAGTGTAACAAGCAAAAGCTTTGGATGTACTGATTGTCATTGTGATTTTACAAAATATGAAGAAGTTTATGTAAGTTTTTCTAGAAAAAAGACCATTTTTTTTTTGGCATGGTGAGCGTTCATGCGCAGGGAACCAAACATTCAATTAGATCATGTGCATGATCAGAAGGCGTAAACACTCTGAACACCTACGTGTAATTGGATCCAGGTAAGGGTGGCATGCTGAAAGTAGTAGTTTTATCGTTCTTTGAAAACAAGTTGTAAAAGAAGCCTATGCATGGAGCGTAGAAAAAAGTGCTCAAAACCATTGATTGACTGATAGGTAAATTGATTGATTGATTGATTGAATGATTGATTGAAACACGTGTTTGTTGAAAGCCATGAGTAACTGCACACTTCTTCTTTTGGCATCTGTGTGGGAATCTAGCCCCACCACAGTCACGGCGGCAGAGACGGGCGCTGATTCGTTTGTCTTCGACGACTAGACATGCATGACGAATAGAGAAGAGCGAAGCCAGAAAAAAGCTGGAAGTACCTACAGTCAGGTACAACTTCGGAACGCAGCGGCAAATACACCTAAAAGAAGGGCATTCAACCAAAGGCTTTGACCTATTTTCAGTAGGCCGCGATGAAAAAAAAATACTCAGAATTTTGGTTAAAATTCTAACATCATGTGATACTGATGCTGCAGAGGTCATTGAAATTGGTGTTGCTCTTCTGTCAGCTAGCTCTGTATAGTTGGCTGATATTAGGCGCACGTATATCACCCATTAAATCTCCGCTTTGTTTGGCTACCGGCGCGATTGCGGTGCCATAGCGAAATCACTGTTGCCTCAGGCGCCGACGTTAGCACCAGAGGCAAATTCGCTCCAACTTCTGAGGTAAAGGTCAAAGATTAAGATGAAAGAACATGATCCAGTTCAAAGGACAATGACTGAGTTCTTACTGACCCTTTTCATGGCTGTCATGTGTAGCGGCAAAGCGTCGGGGCTATATAGAAGTTATAGCATCGCCGTGCAGCTGTTTCACACGTAAGCAAGACAAGATTAGCTTGGTGTTGCAGTCTGCCTTCGCACTAATACCACTTGACAGCCGTACCTGTATTTAAATAAGTTGTCACCCTAGACGATTAACTGCTTAATTAGGATCTTTGACTGAGCTAGTTGGTTCATAGTTTTCAAGAAATTAACACAGCGCGAAGAAACCGGACACAAGAATAAGACAACACACAAGACAGCACGGGCGCTGTCGCGTCTTGTGTGCTGGCTTATTCTTGTGTCCGGTTTCGTCGTGCTGTGTTAATTTTTTGAAAACGATTAACCTGGACGCCATAAAAAGCCGATGATGTCATTGGCAACGGTAATAGAACTAAGATAAGTTGCCAAACGGAGAACTGTTTCGCGGCGCCGCCACCGCTGGCTGCTTTGAATGGCGCTGCAGTTCTACCAGGCTCTCGTCGGCCCGAACGTGGGTTGAACACGTGCAGTGCGGGCAGCATGAATGAGTGCAGTGCGTTCCCGACTCGGCTGCTGCAGTGATCGTTCTTTGTGCTACCTGTGCTAGCATGCAGACTTGAAGGGGCTACAGTAACCATGGCAACGTGCTGCGTGCCGGGCTGTGCGAGCGGTTACAAGAGCGACGACACAGCGAGGCGTTTTTTCTCGGCTCCGCGTGACGCGGCTCTCCGTGCGGCGTGGAACCGCGCGATACCGCGTGTTGACAGGAAACTTTCTGACAAATTACGTGTGTGCGATCTTCCTTTCTACGATGAAGACATACCGAAGACGTACAGTCATATCATTAATGGGAAGTAAAAATCGATAGGGGCAAATGGAACCTCGCTGAAGGATGTGTACCGAAGGTTTTCCCTAACTGAAAAGCGCTCATTTGTCCCTGGAGTGCTCAAGCACCCTTCAAGCTCCCTCACTGAACTGGTGACTGGCATCAAGTCAGTGGTCGAGCGACAAAGACAGAAAACGTTTTTGGAAATCTGTTCTGGTCGATTGTTGACCTGCTTTTGAGCAGGAAGCTACCCCGAATAGATTGTAGCCTGCACAGTTCACTGTGCAAGTGATGAAGTTTTATTTGGTAATGCGGATGCATTTTTACACACGATTCCTATCCGAGAGGAG
>JAJIZL010026801.1:40814-52558 GCA_023969395.1 Amblyomma maculatum | reverse complement strand
CCTTCGTAACAATATAACCTAGTGCTATGGGAAATGGCGATTCTCTTTATCTTCTTTTCTGAGGCGACAGAGTGCCTGATGAAGCAACTGAAACATCACTCTGGCATGGTAAAAGGCGTGGGAACCAGAATCTCCATTCCTCTTCTGCTCTAAGCCCTCAATCTCCTTCGGCATAGCGGCTTTGCAGCCCTTTTTCTATGTTGTTCTTGGTAGAAGACAAGCATGGATGATTCGTGGAAGCGCATCGCTGGAAAGAACGTAACTAGCAACGAGTATGTGTTGTACAGGCGGCAAATGGGAAGACAGCCTCCTGAAGCAATAGGGGCCTATACCCTTATCGGAGATAGTGCTGCTGTATTTATTTTTGATGTAGTTCATATAGTGGGGCCCTGGGTAGGGTCAGACTAGCAATACGAATTAACTTGTAGGCCCGCGACCACTGAAAATACTGCCTTTATTTCTTTGTTAACCAAGTGATTGAAGAAAGGATAGTCCAGTCCATTCTGAGCTTAGAGGTGATTCTGCCCTAACCAGTTAAGTAGCGCGAAATGGTTGTTTTTTTTTTAGTTCATATTTGGTCCTTCCAGTTTTACTCTGAATATACATTATGCTCGAAACATATGCTCTGCTGTCATCTACAAGCATGCCTCCTGGTATTCCAAGTCGAACTACACGACTGAAATGTATTCTGGTGTTTGTTGAAGATAACATCTCTGACACTGAATGGCACTGTGCTCCTTGCTGAAAGTGAGGACATAGCCCCTTTTGTGTTTGTCATAGTTGTTCAATGATTAGTACACAGAGCGATGCAAAGCTGTTATGGAGAAAACTAGTGTATCATTACCTGGTTGGAATAAAAATAATTTATGCATAACGTCTGAGTGTGCGTTCTCATGAGAAAACAACGCCGTTCCTGCTCACTGCAAGCTGATTTGCAGCCATGCTAGAGTTGTAACAGGAAAACACTGCTCTAAAAATTAAACATTGATAGATAATACTCACGTGTCAACCCCAAATGAAAGCATAAAGTATGACTTCACTGAACGCGGAAACGCTATGTTCCAGCCTAAGGCTGTGCTGATTACCTTGTCTGTATGTGGTAAGTAGTTTCGCCTTTCATATGAGCTGCACTGCGGAGGAGCTAATAATGCATACTTATGCTTTATAGTAAATTGTGGTCATATCTTATGTTCTTTCTGTACCTGATACCCATTTATAGTTTCACACAACTCGAACAATGCCATACTTGCTGCTGTTGCTACTTGCTTTCAAAAGGTGTAAACTGGAAAAGTGAGAAAGGTGCAGAAAGCAATGTTTTTCAAGAGAAATATGTGTAGGGTGCAGGAACGTAATCAGTTACAGTATGTCGCTACTATTTAGACATTGATGCAATATTAGTTGACACAAGCGTGTAAGTTTATTGAAACAAGTTTGTGACACCCTTCTTATTTGACTTGTTGCCGAGACTGAGTGGCTTATTTAGCACTTAGGAGGACGCAACAGCATGTGTGGCTCCGTGTAAACGTTACAAATGGTCTGTTGCAAAGAGAACAAGAAATTTGATATCAGGTGCAGGAGGCACACGGCAATTAATGATTGTGCCAGATGATGTGGCTTTAACCTAGTATTTAGCAGTGTGAAAATGGGGCATTGAAAAAGTAACAAATGGAAGTCTTGATCATCTAGTATGAATGAAAAAGAAACAAGGGTTGACGGGAAGCCTAAGTTCGCAAGCAAATATTTCAACAAGACTTCTCTTCGGCCCAGGGGAAAAGATCCCTATTGCGAAAACCAGTTCCACTGGGTCCCAGCGCTCCAGCGCCATACCTGATTATGGTCCCAGTATGACGCTGAAGACTGGGCGCACTGGCACACGGCATACTGGCACGCTCCGCACTGGCGGAACTGGTTGCCCGGAGAAACAAAGACCTGAGACAAAAATTAAAAGCTAAAGAATAACGAAGCACCTCAAGTACATTAAAAAACCTACAAAGTATAAAAAAATAAAAATACTGGCATCTACGCATTTCGAACTCGGTACCTCACACCTCTTCAATTTCCAGCTCTCTAACGCTAACCACTGGGCCATGCCGAGAATTTTGTTTTCGCTTTATTGTACAGAAGTACTTCGAGCAATTTAACCAGGTCGCATTCCGCAACCTATCAATACACAGTTACACCAGCATCGAGCTCTCACTTTTATCACGCATCAAAATTCCGGGAGACATATTGTTAAGGGGGTAGTTCAGCTTGAGGTTGCAGAGAGCGGAGAGGGGAGACAAGGCTTTCACACAACAGGCCTTTCTGCAGGCACCAGCCGACACTGCTCAGACGTCTTTGTCGTATTCGCCAAAACTCCCGAGATTCTTTTTCCTTCTTATGCGCATATCAGTGCATGCGCCCCCTAACGTAGCACAAAACCGGCGGCTGAAAAGCACCTTCCCGGTGCGTACTAGCGTCCAAACAAGGGTGCCTGTAGTACGGCTTTAGGTGTTCAACATGGACCGTCTCGGTGCGTGGTATAGAGGTATGGCGTTTGGGATGCAACGGCGCAATTTCGTATGTCACTGGAGTCACTTGTAAAATACGCTACGGTCCTGTATAACGGGGCAAAAGTTTTTCCGAGAGGCCAACGCGGCGAGCTGGGGTCCAAAGCAGCACGAGAGACCCGCAAGAATACTGGGTGTTGCGGTGACAGAAATCATAGCGACGTTTCTGGGAGTGCTGGTAGGCTGCGAGTCGGTTGCCAGTAAACACCGCGGGCAGCGTCAGCTCTGGCTATGGCGTCACGAGCATATGAGCTGGCAGTGGTGACAGAAGGAAGCAGGCTGTCAAAAGGAAGCAGAGGTTAACGGCCGTATAGAAGATAGAAGGGGGAGTAGCCGGTAGTGTCGTGACGCGACGAATTATATGGAAATGTCACAAACGGCAGCGTTATGTCCCAGTCGCGGTGGTCATCAGAAACGTACATAGACAGCATATCTTTCAGTGTCCGGTCAAGGCGTTCGGTAAGCTCGTTCGCCTGTGTATGATAGGCAGTCATGAAAGACTGACAAACGTTGAACAACCGTAGGACCTCGTCGACTATACGCGCAAGAAAGCAACGGCCACAGTCGGTGAGCAGTTTGCAGGGAGCTCCATGGACGAGTATAACGTCGTTGAGGAGGAAAGCAGCGACATCAGTTGCACAACTGGTTGGTATTGCTCGTGTGACCGCGTAGCCCGGGGTGTAATCAGTAGCCACCGCAATCCATTTGTTCCTCGATGCGGAAAATAGAAAAGGCCCTAAAAGATCCAGACCCATTCGAGAAAATGGGTCTATCGGGATGTCGATCGGCTGCAGAAGTCCAGCTGGTAAAACTGGTGGCTTTTTCCGGCGTTGAGAGCGGTCACAAGCAGCCATATAGCGGCGGACTGGGCGGTATAGGCCTGGCCACAAGAACCGACGGCGCACACTGTCGTATGTGCGAGAGACGCCTAGATGACCCGCTGGGGGTCCTGGCATTGCTCACAGCGATTGTTGGAAAAGTCAGAAATAGACAGCACGCAAGCGTCATTGTCACATTTAGGTTGGCTTGGCGGGTCGACTGGATGACGGGACAGGCAATCGGCGTCTCTATGCAACTGGCCAGATTTACAGACCACTGAAAAATTGTACTCCTTAAGGCGCAAGGCCCAACGTCCAAGGCGGCCAGTAACGTCTTTGAGTGTAGAAAGCAACACAATGCGTGGTGGTCAGTGGCTACTGTCAATGGCCGCCCATATATGTAAGGGCAGAACTTCGTAATGGCCCAAACTAGGGATAAGCACTCACGTTTAGTTGTAGAACAATTCTGTTCGGCCGCAGGGAAGAGTCGGCTGGCATAGGCGATGACGCGAGGGGAACCGAGCTGACGTTGTGCGAGAACGGCCCCAATTCCATGACCACTTGCGTCAGTGCATACTTCTATGGGCGCTGACGGATTGAAGTGAGCCAACACTGGCGGACCGGTGAGGTGGCCAATATGAGCGGCGAAGGCGGCCGATTGTTCGTGGCCCCAGGAAAAGAAGACTTCTTTTTCAGAAGCTGCGTAAGTATAGACGGGCGATTTCGCGTGAAGTTTGGTACAAATCGCCAGAAATATGAGCAAAGTCCGAGAAACCTACGCACGTCGCTGTGAGATTTCGGAATAGGAAAACCACTTACAGCGCGTATTTTGTCGGGATCCGGCTGGATGCCATGGGTGTTGATCAAATGTCCTAGGGCCTTGAGTTCCCGGCGACCAAACCTATACTTTTTGGAGTTAAACTGAAGACCAGCTCGTCGGAAGACGCCAAGAATAGCCGAAACACAATGGAGGTGGTCCTCAAAAGTCGATGAAAATACGATTACGTCATCGAGGTAGCACAGACATGTGGTCCATTTGAACCCGCGTAGTAAGGAGTCCATCACGCGCTTTAAGGTCGCAGGGGAATTACATAAGCCGAAAGGCACCACCTTGAATTGATAGAGGCCATCGGGGGTGACAAAAGCCGTCTCTTCACGATCTCTTTCTCAACAGAGATCTGCCAATATCTAGAACGGAGATCGATGGAGGAGAAGCATTTGACACCATGCAGGCAGTCGAGGGCGTCATCGATCCTTGGAAAAGGGTACACGTCGTTCTTTGTTATCTTGTTTAGGTGTCGATAATCTACGCAAAACGTCCAGCTGTTGCCTTTCTTTTTGACGAGTACTACCTCAACGCACAGGGGCTGCTCGATGGCTTAATAATGTTTCTGGCCAACATTTTCTCCACTTCTTCGTGAATGATCCAGCATTCGGAAAGAGCAACGCTGTAAGGCCGTCGGTGAATAGGGCGGGCATCTCCTGTATCGATGTGGTGTGTGACGACGGAGGTCTGGCCAGGGATCCGTGACTGAAATCAAAAATGCCGCTGTATGACCGCAAAAGGCCGGCAAGGGCACTGGTATATTCGGGACGCAGGTCAGAGGCAACCATGGCTGTATGCGGTCCTCCGGACTATGTGACGGGATAGGTTGGGCAGGTACCTCGGCGTGAAGGTCGGATAGCACGGCAGATATAGTAAAGCTGGACAAAGGTGACAGCTCGGCGAGAAAAATGCCCGCCGGGAGAACTTGCGAAGACATGCTGAAGTTGAGTACGGGAATGTAATTCAGGTTATTCTAGACATGTACAATGTTATGAGGTAGGACGATGCTGCGCAGTAGAGTGACGTCAGTGATGGGGTTGACAACGTAGTCGCCATCAGGAAGGGAAGAAAAAGGTGACGAGGGCACGTATACTGCCGCCTCGAGAGGTAGGCGAGTAAGTGTACTGGAGCGGAGGCGAGGCTGGGAATGGTCAGCACTATGGCCGAAAACACAAGGGGGCAGGGCTGCTAGGCGTAAAAGTCCGGAGGAACAGTCAATGAGAGCGGAATGGGCTTATAGCGCCCGCCGACACTATAAAGTGGAGGCGCTGAGATCAGCGTTACCAGCCCGAGTTAGAGAAAAATAAAGATGTACAGTGCGTGCTCGGAGCGCAAGCACGGCATGGGCTGCTCAGAATGAGAAGCCTGACACGCTGATTATCTTGCTCTGATGCTACGCTGCAACCCTGCAAATTCGCAACAGGGGTGACTCCGGCATAAGAAATGACAGACCCCAGCAACCTACCCTCCTCAGGCGACCTTCCGCCCGATGCTACCTTGCGCCAATGGGATGTCGCAGCTCTTCAGTGCCGCCTACCAATATTCTGGCCCAAGTATCCACAGATCTGGTTCACCCAAGAAGAAGCCACCGTCCACTCCAACTCAACCTCCATCGCAATGTATGGTCTCCAATCCCTCACTCTGGATATTGGCTTGCGGCGCACATTTTGATGAGTCTTCATCGTCGCTCATGTACATCAACCCATCCTCGGAACCGACTTCCTGACGCATGTTGATCTGGACGTCAGCATGCGTCGCCATCGCCTCATCGACAGCAAGACGCGCCTTTCGATCCCTAGCGTTATATCGGCTGTCGCTTCCACTGGCATCCGAACTCTGATTCCGTCATGCCTGTACGCCCAAGTCCTCGCAGACTTTCCCGAGGTCACGAGACCTTGTAATCTCCATCAGCCACCCAAGCACAGTGCATCGCACCACATTGTCACATGTGGTGCACCTGTTGCAGCTCGTCCGCGCCGCCCCTGCGGTGATCGTCTGGCTATTGCAAAACAGGAATTCGACCACGTGCTCCAGCTGGGCGTTATTCGCCCTTCATCCAGCGGTTGGGCCTCACCACTCCAGCTGGTGCCCAAGAAAGAACCGGGTGACTGGCGTGCGTGCGGCGACTACCGGGCTCTCAACGCTCACACGGTCCACGACAGCTATCCCCTTCCACACATTCAAGACCTCACTGCACATCTGGAAAGCTGTAAGACCTTTAGTAAAGTGGACCTTGTCAAGGCGTACCACCAAATTCCTGTTGAGCCTGTTTGAGGCTGTTAAAAAGTCTAGTTCTAAAATGACGTCTTGAGGACAAGTAGTAAGGATGGCGAAGAGCACAGGGACGTGGTGGCAGCCATGCTAAAGCGCGCAGTGCACATTCCGATGATGGTAGCAGTGTTGCCAACAGCAAAACAAACTGTAGAGGTGTTAGCGGGCGTAAGAAGGTTTTTGAGGCGCTGGTGGAACGACGAACTAAGGACTGAAGTATGGGCTCCAGTGTCAATGAGAGCTGGCACAGGGACTCTATCTACGAGGACATTGATCAGGTTGCGGCGTGGTGCGATGGTGGAAAAAGTTGGCTGTCCGGGCTGGTAACGCAGCGTCACGTCCGGACGCTGCGTTGCCTAATTTCCGCAGTAGAAGCCTTGGTACATTGGGGACAAGCTGCGGCGAGGAGTTGGTGATCGGGAACGGTGGGATTGAGGCGATGGCGAACGGCTAGGACGACGGGCTTGCTCAATTGTCTCGGTACGAAGCTGTGCTGGGGTGACAGAAACGAGCCGTAGGGTATAGTAGTCGGACAGGGCTGTAATAGGGGCGAGAGGCGGGAGTCGGGCGGCCGCGGTAATAGCGGGACGTATGGCCAGCCCGACAGCAGACGAAGCAAATAGGCCTATCATCAGATGTGTGCCGCTCCTCAGGATTGCGGGTAGGGTAGCGCGGTGTGTAGGGCGGGCTTGTGGCGGCAGCAGCAACCACTGGTATTGGCTGTGGTGCAGGGGATGGCGTGGTACGATTAGAGACGAGGCCCATATTCGTGAATTCTTGGCGGACGACAGCCTGCATCGTATCTATTGTTGCCTCGAGAGGAGGTGATGTACGTGTAACAGGAGTCAAGACCTCGATTTCCTTGGTGACGATGGTAGAGAGATTATTCTGACTTGAAGGCTGCTGCAAAGTGGCCAGATCGTCACATGAGCATGTAGTCGCCGTGTTGGGAAGGCACTCAAACCGATGGACGATGCGGCGCTGCTTCGCCTGTTTGAAACGGCGTCAGACTTTTTTTTTTTTTTTTTTATTATTGTTTTTTGGTGCGCTACAGGAAAATAGGCAGGCACTGCTTGGACCCATAGCCAGCGGCTAGTAAAGGGTCCAATGGAAAAAGTTCATAGGTTGCAGGCACCCAATCGTCAAAGTTAGAGACATCAGAAGTAGTAACTTTACAATAAACATAACAAAGTTAGTTATCGCTTATACATTCGTAAAACTACCAATGAAGAGAAGAAAATATAAACTAAAACCTCACAAATCAAACAAAAGCGCGTAGAACTTATACAAGAAATAAAGCAAAGAAAGATGAATGCATAATGTCACCACACTATAACAATACATAATGTCACATGTCGCAGAGAAATAACGCATTAGATACAATACAGGTATACTTAGGGGTTACATGGGTAATACCAGGCGAACAATGTAAGGTTACAGTAGGCAAATGCAAGTATGGACTCAAAGTGTTTCATTCATTTTAAGGTAGTATTCTTTTATTGCAATGGAAAAATTCTTGGCAAGCTTTACGTCACAGGGTAGAGAATTCCAGATTTTGACGCCCGTAAACTGCAGCATACGCTCACCATAAACGTTTCTTTTTATGGGTAAATTAAAATTTCCGTAAGTGTGGCTTCGGGTTGTACGTGACGGGATGTTAAATATAGATATATCGAAGGGGAGGTTGTTACTTACTATTTTGTGGATACATTCAGCAGTGTTTTTCTGACGAAGCAGGTCAAAAGGCAGCACGCGTAGTTTAATAAATAGTGGTTTGCTGGGTCTAGAGTAGTCTGAAAACGAGATTATTCTAAGTGCTCGCTTTTGCGAACGTCTAATGGGTTCTAGGTAAGTATTGTACGTCCAACCCCACGACTCAATGCAGTATGATAGGTGAGTATGTACTAATGTGAAGTAAAGGACTCTCAGAATATTGACATCAAAATATTGGCGAAATTGATGAAGAGCATAGCAACCCGATGCAATCTTCGTGCAAATGGAGTCAATCTGATGTTTCCAATGTAAATGGTTATCTAGGGTCACTCCAAGGTACGTAAAGACAGTGGTTGGTTCAAGCTGGGTCTGACTGATAGTTAATCTAATATCACTCGAGTCCAGTGATTTTTTCCGTGAATGGAACAGTATGTATTTAGTTTTCTTAGTGTTCAATGTTAATTTGTTCGCGAGATACCAGTCTGCAATTTTTTTCAATTCTGTGTTTGCGATGCTTTCTAGTTCGGCAGTATGACAAGCAGTAACGATAATGGCAGTGTCATCGGCATACATGAGAGCACTGGCTGAGGATAATACCTGAGGAAAATCGTTGACGTAAAGTGAGAAAAGTAACGGACCGAGAGTTGAACCTTGCGGTACTCCTGTGTATAAGCACCGCACATTTGATGTTAGGTTATTCATTGAGACGACTTGTTTGCGATCAGTAAGGTAACTAGAAAAAAAGTCGAGCACCCTATCACGAAATCCATATATTCTTAATTTATTAAGCATGATGCCATGGTTCACTGTGTCGAAGGCTTTTCTTATGTCCAGAAATATAACAGCGGCCAGCTCATTGTTATCTAATGCACTGTTAATTGCCTGGGTGAGTGTAATGACTGCTGAGCTAGTAGAGTGCTTTGGGCGAAATCTATGTTGCTGGGGGCAGATAATATTATATTTCTCAAGGAAAAGGAGAATACGTTTGGACAGAATTTTTTCAAATATGTTATTAATAACGCTAAGTACGGAAATAGGCCTGTAACTAGAGGGGTCAGAAGGGTCACCATCTTTAAATACAGGGGTAACTCGGGCTACCTTTAAGGGTGATGGGTATGTGTAATTCAGCAGGGAATGATTGAACAGCCGGCATAGTATGGGCGCTAAGATATCAATATTTTCCTTAATAAGCTTTGCAGGAATGCCGTCCAAGCCTGCTGCCTTGTTTGTTTTCAACTCCATGACAACAGACAACACCTCATTGATTTCAACTTCGTGCAGAGCGAAAGAATTAACAACTGACGCTGGAAGATTATTGTCTGCACTAGCATCAGGAAGCTTTGCAGCTAGATCTGGACCGACACTTGTGAAAAATGTATTGAATTCATCAACAGTTTTTTCAGTGATATTAGAGGGAAGTGTGGGATATCTTTTCAAGTTTTGCGTGACCTCATTGATAACTTCCCACATTTTTTTTGGATTTCCAGCAGAACCTTGAATTCGGCTAGTAAAATATTCTTTTTTTCGGGCTCTCATTAAGGACACAGATTTATTACGCACGCATTTGTACTGATACAGATAATATTCGTTGCCTTTATGATGTAGCCATTTATGATACCAATAGTCCTTTCTTCTTAATATGTTCAATATTTCTTCGGTCATCCAGGGACAAATTGGTTTATGACGCTGGGAAGACGCTACACTTTGGCTGCTGCAATTTATAAGGTCAACCAGAGCGCTAATCAAGTTAGAGAACTCTATATTGACATCTTCATGATATATTAAGTCAGTATTGAGTAATAACAATTTGTTACGGAATAATTCATAATTTAACTTGGTTGTATTTCTTGGTTTCATACCTTTTACTTTTGTAGGTGTGTCTACCTTAACGAAAATTGGCAAGTGGTCCGAAATTGGTGTTTGGTAGACGCCAGCATGTACACCGGTGTCAATATTTGTCAGTGCATGATCAATAGATGTTGCCGAAAGGGTGGTTATGCGTGTCGGAGAAGCAATCAAGTTGCGGAAGTTGTATGATTGAAGAAGGTATGTGTAATCTGGGGCACTCGTTGAACTAGTATCAATATTCATGTCACCAACGATAATAACTCGGTTTTTGTAGCTTTTAGTTAAAGAGGACAAGATTGATTCCAGTTTATCAAAAAAATCGGCAAGATTTGAGTTCGGAGGTCGGTAGACTACGCCCACTATAAGTCCGCATTCAAGTTTCACAAATAAGGCTTCAAGTTCGGGTGAACAACAGGAGACTGATGATAAGATAGTGTAGTGAAGGCTTTCTGTCACGAATAATGCCACACCGCCACCGCGAAACTGCGTGTCCCGTGGGCGTGATATTGTTGCATAGCCGGGAATTGATATATGTTCATGTTTCCTGAGCCACGTTTCAGTGGTCGCTATGATTTCAAAAAACTCACCATTGCTGACGATAAAAGAATTTAAAGAGTTCAAGTTTCTATTTATGCTGCGAACGTTACTGTGAAGTACAGATATGCCTTTCCTGGAAGCCATCATGAGCTAGAGTCGGTGTAGCTAGCATCGTTTAGTAGCTGTTCGCCAGAAACATTGGCTATTCTTTCCAGATCTGCTTCACAGGTAACGTGGACTACTTTCGATTTTTCGGCTTTCCTCATTAATATTTTTCCGTCGGAGACCCAAGCAAACTTCCAGCCTTTAGCGCGTTTAGTTTGAATTGCTTTTCCCAGCAGTATCTTATTTTCTGGGCATAGGTGTTCGTTGACGAATATAGGATCTGTTCCTTCAAATCCAAGCATCGATGTGTTCAGTCGCGTTTTTTTTGCCGCCAGCAAAAATCTATCTCGGTTAGCCCGTGAGGCAAACCGTACAACAACATTTGGTGGCCCTTTGGCTTTTGTAGGCACACGATGTGCGATTTCAATGTCATGGCTGGATAGTTCTGTGCACAAACATGAAGCGACTGCCTCAACAACCTTATTAAGGTCCTCATTTTCAACGACAGGTATGCCCTTCAGTTCGAGATTGCTCTTTCTACTGTACTGCTTCAGTTCGATCAGTTGTTTTTTGGTGTCGCTGAGTTCGTTACTTAGTTTTCGGTTTTCTTTCTGGCACTCAAGGCTCAGTTGTTTTGCATCTTCAAGTTCTTTACGGAGTGTCTTTACTTCGGCCCTGAATTCTTCAAAGTTCTCGTTGATGTAGTTCATTCCTGTTTTGACCGATGTGAGTTCTTCCTGTATAGCTGTGTTTGATGACTGCAGCTTCTTTACCTCATTCTTTAATTCTGTCATAACTTCCACGAATCTGGAAGTCATATCAGTCAAAACTCTGACTATTTCTTTTATACTATTTGGTGTTTTTTCGGCAAGTGTCTGTGCAAATTCGGTTAAAACATCCCTGGTTTTGCTTCCCATCGTTGCAGGGTGTACCGCTTACAGCATGTGCGAGAGTACAACACTGGCAAATTCAGAGCAGCCCAGCAGCCATAAACTACAAAAACAGAACAGATAATAACTTTGTTTTCCCACCTGCAACAAGCGAGGGCAGCGATTTAGCAGAAGTGGTAGCCACGGC